>KZ072677.1:85329-97983 GCA_002091845.1 Anopheles cracens | reverse complement strand
TATGATGCTGCACATGTCGATGATAGTGGATTGAAATTGATTGTCGGTTCTCATCATTGTTTCTACGCATTTGCGTCAGAGCTCATCGAGTGTGTGTTTTTGTTTCATTCTTGGAACAGTTTGGTCGCCTTCCCTATGCTATGGACACTAGAATGCTTGTTAACTTTTAATTGAAGGGTAGCGTAGATAAATTGAGAGAAATCAACTAGACAATTTATCCTATCACATCATAGGACAATTGTGGCTAAAAGGTATTTAAAAAAAACTCACTAGAAAAATGTTACACACGCAGGTTTCCACTCTGCTTCCACGGAGACGACGCAATTCGGTTCTATTCCTGCAAGCGACAGCCAACAGACCGAACGAACTGGAAGGTCTGCCGAACCCGAAGGGGAACGGATTAAGCGTGAGAAGGCAGAAAGGTACGGCAGAAGCGAAAACTAAATTTCCGCCAGAAATGGAACAGGGTTCGGATGAAAAATATGTCCTACGTGGGATGATTATGGAAATTTCTTGGTATTTTTGCAATTCTTTGACATTTTTTGTTTTGTTGCGTGCATTGTGAGCTTTCGGGGGGTTCAGTTCAGTGCTGGCAGGGTGAGGGATTGTGCTGTTTTGTTGCTTTTATTTTCGTCCGGTATGCCCGGTGGAAAGCGATCGTTTCGGTTTGTATTGACCTATTGACCTTATCTAAATTGGAACTCTAATACGTTCGATTTCGGTGGGATTAAAAGCGGCGGCGATTTGAAATGGGTGAAACATTGGAAAGTATTAATCGTGCAACTCGATTGTTTTAAAGAAACTTATATATGTGAAGAAACCACTGTTTGGTGGTATTAAACTCATTCCTTTCAATTGAATGATGTTGCGAAAGAGAATTTTTTTTTGGATAAAACGAGCCTGTCAGAAATGGGCAAAACGGCACACGGCAAACGGCATTAAAACAAAATAGAAACGGATACACACATATATACCAAGTATACTTTATATTTTGTTTGCTAGTTTAATAACTGAAAGTTGCACATCAAGAAATGAAGTGTTCCCAAGAAAGTTTTGAGTAGTAGTTTGTTTAATAAATTTTCCTACCTCTTCAATCCAAATGCCTCCAAACATTAAGGCTAATATTCTGATCGTAATCTTCCATAAATTGCTTGCGCCAAGGAAAAACAATCTCCACCTTTTACGGAGCTTAGTTTGATTGGAATACAGCAGACGTAGCAAAAGCAAACCAAGAAATTTGCCTGAAGAACTGAACGAGTTCGAAGTTGAAGCTAACGCAGATGACGCTAGGTCGCCGTTCCGAACGGCTTCATGATAGTTCAACTTTATCATGGATGTGATTGTTTGCAGCAGTAGCAGCAGCAGCAGCACGGTAGGAAGCCCGGCCCGTTTCGGTGCCATTTCCCCTGCTCGGTGCAGGTCATCAGAGCATTGGCATTCTTTTTCTCCAACATGAGCACAAAAAAAAAACGGACGCCCCGAATGCCCTCTCGTCACCGAGTGCCACGGGGCACTCTAATGGAGCCGAATGTGAAACCCCCCGGGGGGAGGTGCCGGGTGATGGAAATGGGAAAGATTTAAAATGTTAACTGGTAGGGTTTGTTCTTATGTTCGGTGGCCATTACAGCACGACAGCCCGCTCTAGCCCGCGCCCTGTTCGAGAAAGGAACGCGCTGGAATTTCGGACGGATTGGCAACGCGAGAGCGTACCGCGTACACGTACCGGGGTGTCTGTCTGGGTGTGTGTGTGTGACATGGCGTCATGGTTCGCCAGTGTGTCCTGGTCGTGTCCTCGTAATCGTTGGACTCGCTTCCATCGGCTTGACGTCGCCAGAGCTTTCTCCGCTCGGTTCCGTTCTGGTGGGCTTTGCTGCTGGTGGTAATTTATTCACTACGCTTTCTGTCGAGTGTATGTTATTCTGGTCGATTTGGTTGGTTTTGCCGTCCACCCGTCCGTCCCTGGCGGGTTGGGTTATTCTAAAACTACACCCCAAACCGAGACGAACCGAAGGAGTGAGTGAGGTACACGGAACGATGAAAAAATCGATGATGGGCCGATGTTACCCCGATCCGAACGGCCGAGCGGCTCCGTTCGCTCGATGACAGCGAGAACGCCTCTAATATGTTGGAATCGCTTTCTTCGTCGAGCCAGCGTGGCATGAACGTTCATTTAGAAGAACACAAAAAAAACGGAAGAGAACATTTTCAAACATTGTCAGCTAGATTACACAGCTAGCACAGAGCGAGAGAGAGAGAGAGTAAAAAAGCCTAGTTGTAATGTCACGAGCGTGCCCAGCTTCATTGCCCCAACAAGAACAATGGTACGATTTAACAGAAAGACTTTTTCACGTTTCAAAAATAACACCAAACAGCAAATTTACAAGCTTCTCCCAAACCATCCGGGCGGGCGGGAAACTTTTGTCCGACACAAGTTTTGATTGAGCAGCTGTTTGTCGGTTTTGTATCGCTCGTGCGCTCGCTGCCCCACCGAACCACCGAGCCGCCGAAGGAACGAGTGCACCATTTTTCGCTTAAACGTTTCGCCCCTGGCCACTCTCTGGATTGGGTGCGAGTGGGTGTGCGTGTGTGTGTTTTTTTTCTTCTTCATTTCGTTCGTATCCTCGTGCGCACACGGGAGGCTTCACACTTGTGCACAAACTTCAAACATGAAAGCGAATCGATCAGCCCGACGATGATCCTTATCGGGGCGGTACGACCGGCGAAGTCGTTCGATGCGAAGCCAAAGGCAGAGGAGATCGTTTGTTCGATAGTTGCTGGCGACCAGCGGCAGGGTTGTAAGACAATGGCGCACTCACGACGCCGCCTCACGGGGGCCGGCTGCCCTCTCCCAATCGAGAGCGTCGGGACGGGATATTTGGTTATGTAAATTCTTCCGTTCGCTGTGGTTGTGGCTTTTTGCTGTGCCGTGGAGCGTTCCGGCAGCACCGGGGCTTCGTCTAGCTGTTCTTTCGAGCCAAGCGAGCGCGTTTTCGTAGCCCCCGGATGGTGGTGGAGAGGAGTTGTTTTTTTTTTGTTTCTGCCTCTCCACCTTCCGGTGGGGCCTCTGACGCCGGTTTGGTGTCGAAACGGTTTCTGAACTGACTGCAGGGGCTGCATGAACGAAACCTTTCGCGCACATGACAGTTGGCTTGGTGACGTCGACACACTCTTGACATAATGGTGATGGGGCTTAGCTTTTTTCTCCCCGCCCGCTTGTCGCCTCCCACTACTATTAGGGGGTCTCTCCGTTCTTGCCCTCCAGTTATTGATTTCAATAGGTTACCCCAAGCCGAAAAGCGCTTTTTCACGACCGACAACAGCAAATGCATCATTTTTGCCGAACGGATTAAACTGGCGGGCAGGAGCAAATTTCTTTTCCAGCGTTCAAATGCCTGCCTCCCTTTGTGACTAATTGGGAACTGTGAGCTCTTTTTTTGGCTTTTCCACACTTTTCCAAACCGCGTACAGCCGCGTGCGGTCGTGCCGGTTCCGATCGGCCCCGTTCGCACCAGACGAGACGCCGTCGAAATGACGAAAAGATTTTTATGACACTTTCAAACTGTCACATCTTCGCCAAATTGTCCTTCGTCGGCGTTTACGATTGCGGCGTGCGGCGACGGTGACGGTGGCGGCGGCTTGCGCTTAAAGCTCGGCGAAAAGCAACGAACCGGCTCTGATCGTATTGATTCGTCCTGTCGCCCGCTCGCACGCCGAGCGCCAGAAATGAGTCCAAATGAGTCACGTTTCGGTAGTTTTTGAGAGGCGACGCATTTTATGCTGGTCATTGCCACCGTAATGCTGGTCTGTGCCCGGTTCGGAAGGGCGCGCGTTGCCAGGGATCGCCGTTCCCTTTCACTTTCGCTCCTCGCCCATTAATCGCAGTCCAAGCGCCCTTGCGTTGCGTTTGGTTTGGCGTTTGTGAGTTGTGCTGGAGTGGTTTTTCCTTTGTTGCTACACTTGTGGTGGTGGTGATGTGACTTTCGCTGCCCGTTACAATGGCGGCTAATTTATACTCCAGCGTTTGGCACCGTTTCAAATGTGGAAGCGCTTGCTTCGGCTCAAAACGAAGCTTTCAAGCGAATGTTCCGTACGAATCACACATCGTTGTTGGGTTGTTTAATATTCCAGCCGAATAGGTTGAAAGATTGTTTTTTTTCTCGCTCACCGATGCTTAGCTTAGCGATTGTTTTATTGGCGATTTATTAGCAGCTGGGACCGCGCGGGGTCACATGACGCAGGGGTTTGTTGGGGGAAGACATGTCCTTTCTTCAAAGAGGACGCGCGCCTATTAGGCAAGTTTCATACATCCGCAACTTGTCTCAGCTCACAAGAAGAAACACAAGAAGAAGATCCGGCATGGCCGGGGTGCTCGGTGTGCGCGCGCACACACCCGTGTATGTGTGTGTGTCTTGTGTCTTAAGTTTATTTTTCTTTGTTAGTTAGCTTTTCGATCCGAGTGCCTGTAAATTCTTCCGTTCGCTGTGGTTGTGGCTTTTTGCTGTGCCGTGGAGCGTTCCGGCAGCACCGGGGCTTCGTCTAGCTGTTCTTTCGAGCCAAGCGAGCGCGTTTTCGTAGCCCCCGGATGGTGGTGGAGAGGAGTTGTTTTTTTTTGTTTCTGCCTCTCCACCTTCCGGTGGAGCCTCTGACGCCGGTTTGGTGTCGAAACGGTTTCTGAACTGACTGCAGGGGCTGCATGAACGAAACCTTTCGCGCACATGACAGTTGGCTTGGTGACGTCGACACACTCTTGACATAATGGTGATGGGGCTTAGCTTTTTTCTCCCCGCCCGCTTGTCGCCTCCCACTACTATTAGGGGGTCTCTCCGTTCTTGCCCTCCAGTTATTGATTTCAATAGGTTACCCCAAGCCGAAAAGCGCTTTTTCACGACCGACAACAGCAAATGCATCATTTTTGCCGAACGGATTAAACTTGCGGGCAGGAGCAAATTTCATTTCCAGCGTTCAAATGCCTGCCTCCCTTTGTGACTAATTGGGAACTGTGAGCTCTTTTTTTGGCTTTTCCACACTTTTCCAAACCGCGTACAGCCGCGTGCGGTCGTGCCGGTTCCGATCGGCCCCGTTCGCACCAGACGAGACGCCGTCGAAATGACGAAAAGATTTTTATGACACTTTCAAACTGTCACATCTTCGCCAAATTGTCCTTCGTCGGCGTTTACGATTGCGGCGTGCGGCGACGGTGACGGTGGCGGCGGCTTGCGCTTAAAGCTCGGCGAAAAGCAACGAACCGGCTCTGATCGTATTGATTCGTCCTGTCGCCCGCTCGCACGCCGAGCGCCAGAAATGAGTCCAAATGAGTCACGTTTCGGTAGTTTTTGAGAGGCGACGCATTTTATGCTGGTCATTGCCACCGTAATGCTGGTCTGTGCCCGGTTCGGAAGGGCGCGCGTTGCCAGGGATCGCCGTTCCCTTTCACTTTCGCTCCTCGCCCATTAATCGCAGTCCAAGCGCCCTTGCGTTGCGTTTGGTTTGGCGTTTGTGAGTTGTGCTGGAGTGGTTTTTCCTTTGTTGCTACACTTGTGGTGGTGGTGATGTGACTTTCGCTGCCCGTTACAATGGCGGCTAATTTATACTCCAGCGTTTGGCACCGTTTCAAATGTGGAAGCGCTTGCTTCGGCTCAAAACGAAGCTTTCAAGCGAATGTTCCGTACGAATCACACACCGTTGTTGGGTTGTTTAATATTCCAGCCGAATAGGTTGAAAGATTGTTTTTTTTCTCGCTCACCGATGCTTAGCTTAGCGATTGTTTTATTGGCGATTTATTAGCAGCTGGGACCGCGCGGGGTCACATGACGCAGGGGTTTGTTGGGGGAAGACATGTCCTTTCTTCAAAGAGGACGCGCGCCTATTAGGCAAGTTTCATACATCCGCAACTTGTCTCAGCTCACAAGAAGAAACACAAGAAGAAGATCCGGCATGGCCGGGGTGCTCGGTGTGCGCGCGCACACACCCGTGTATGTGTGTGTGTGTCTTGTGTCTTAAGTTTATTTTTCTTTCTTAGTTAGCTTTTCGATCCGAGTGCCTGGTGGTGAAAAGTTTGACCGTGTTGCTGCCGGTCGGCCACCGAAAGCGAACGAGCAAAATCCTGCCCCAGCACAAGAACAAAAAAAAAACACGAAATGTCTACCGCAAAACTTTCTACCGACTGTTGCGGGGATAACATTGACAAATGTCTGACTGGAATGGAGTGGCTAAAAAAGCGTCCGTAATGGAAATAGCAATAAGTGCCTTCTCCAAGCTTGTGCACCAATACGAAAACCAAAATAGCAAGGAAATTGTGTATGCAAAAGAATGTTGGTACAATTTAGCTCCGGGCGCCACAAGCAACAAAAGAGCAGAGAACCAAAAAAAAAGCATCCCAACATCGCAACAAGCATTAGCGCTAGAAACAAACAACGAAATCGGGGGCTCGAAACCATCCACTAATGGCACAGCAGTAAGTGCATCTTTGACCACGCCGCTTTAAGGGCATCTTGCTTGCTCGCCTGCGATGGCTGTTGGCGGGGGGAAAACAAAGCACTCCTGCTTGGGGAACCGGTGTTCCTGTACCGCCGGCAGTAGATAGCGCCGGTGTTGCGATCCCTCAGAAAGTAATCACGAATTGAATGCTTATGCCAGTGCAAATAATTGAAATTCCTTTCTTCGGTTTCCCCGTACCGGTGCCCCTAAATCATCGCACCCGAAACCCGGCCCCGGGTTTGCAGTGCTGATTGCACTTTTCTGCAGGCTGCAGGCTGCAACTGCTGCCGGCTGCTATTATCACCCGAATTTCGTGCTGCGCGTGCTGCGCAGTGCATGTGATACAACCAACGGTGGAAGAGATTTTCTGACGATGCATAAAACAGCACAAAAACTCACTCCCCCAACACCGCCCTGGCGGGTAAGATTGGGACGTTTCTGGTGCCCGAACTGACGTCCCGGTCCGGTGCCCGGGATGAAGTGAGCTTGAAGTTGAAGGTGGTTTGATAGGAACGCTCCGTGCAACGCGCGATAGCCCCATCCCAGGCACGATTATTTATTCACAATACTTTCAAGCATCCAGATTCTTACTGCTGCTGCTGCTGCTGCTGCCGCCGTTGGTGGTGGTGTGTCGGTTTTTGTCTAAGAATATGTGTTTTGTTTGCTCGCCTGAGCCGCTCCGGGGCAACGCTACCGTGCAATTTTCCATCGCTTTCATGCATCCCATCAAACCCCCACTCCCACGGGACTCCACTTTTGAAGCGCTCGAGGCTTGCTTTATTTCAATGGTGTGCCTACTAAGTGCGGAGCTTCGTCTTCGTCATGGCCTGCTCGTGTTGCAGCGCATGCAACATTTTTCTTCACACCAAGCCTGCCCGGACCGGCACCATAGGGAGGGAGACATGGTAAACACGGTGCTGGTCTCTTGAACGCTGCACAAATGTATCCAATTTTCACACACCATCAAGCTGTGGCTGGACGTGGTCCCGGTGCCCGGGCAGCAGCGTGGGGAGCGCCGGGGAAACCGCACGAAACTCTAAAAGCTTTCCACTACTTGTTCCAGTAGAATGTTTGGCGAGAAAGTTTAAAATTGGGCAAAACAGAGCCACACGCTCACGGTGCCGCAGGGCGGGGCCGGGTCTGAGTAGAACAAAGAAAAAAAAAGAAGAAAGAATCGGCTTATATTCAATGTGCCAGCGACACATTGCGAAGTTGGATGAAAACAGTCATTACGAATGCTTCACTACCGCTCGGTTGGTAATAGTTTTGTGTAGTGCTGTGTGCTTTAAGCTGTCGCACTCGACCTACCATGTACACCGATGGGGGTGTCTTAAATGTTATTCGAATTGCCGGAAGAAAAAGGGGTTTATGTACAGTTTTTTCACATGTCTTGCGCTGATAACTAAAAGAAGAAGTTCGCTCTGGTTTCTCATTCACAGGAGTTGCGATTTGCTGGATGAATCATATAACGCACAAATACAGCAAACTGATCTCTCAGAAGTTTTTTGTACATTCAAAAATATACATAATCTTCAGTTGAGTGAATGGAAAATTGAAGCCAGCTGGAGCCAAATGATTATTCATTTTATACAATCAAAACACTGGCTAAATCGAACAATAGATCACTTAGTACTAGAAGTTTATATGCATACATCAAGTTTTTTTTTAAGTTTTAAGCATACAGGACTGTTATCATTCTATAAATTACTTTAAATAAATGCATAATATGTGTATCCGAGATGCAAAAAATAAGAAAAAAAAACATATAAAAACAATGAAAAACATAAACGCCTACTAGACGCTAAACTCCTCATGCTAAACAAGTCTGGTTATTGCTCAATTTAACTAAAACAAATAGATGATTTTGTAGTACAGACTGGTGGTAAATGTCAACGGTAAATTTAAGCCTGACAGTCCTAGCTTCCACCTGTTAGGGGGGGGGGTGGTGAGCAATTTATTTTCTTCGATTTGCATATTCGGTGTACCATCACCGGACGAGAGAGCCATGTGGTGGGAGGTGCTTTGCTCCTGTGGTTCACCCACGAGGACATACCGGCGTCCGACGGAAGTCCGTGCCCGGTGTCGGGTTTTTGCGAGCGGCCCGACTTTTTCGGCATGTTGAACTCTATATGAAGCGTTCTACTTTAATTTTACACTCCGTTCGGCACGCGGGCTCCACACCCGGAACGCTTCCTGATTGCCACCGCAGAAAGAGCAGCAGTGAACAATCCCCACCTGGAACATTGCGCGGTTCATTTGCGGTTCATTGCGAACCGGAGCCAATGAGCGCACTTCCGGGCTGTTATCTGGCTCCCCCCGGGGGGAGGGGGAGATGCCGGGTTACTGTTTCTCGCAATTTTAAGGTCCTTCCGGGTCGTGTATATGGACGTGTATTACAGATTCACACTCACGAGCTGCTACCACGTTTCACGTTTTCCGGAGGGCGTGCGAGTGTGTGGCTACTGTCGCTGGGCGGGTTTTTGTGCCGTCCGGTACACCCCCGGAGCGTAATCGAATAGTGTCGGTAACCTTAATTTTCCGTGCCCGTCTCCGTGCCACCGATGACTTAGAGCGTTATCAGAGGGTGTAGTGCTTGTTTGCCGTGCGAACACAGCAGAGCCCTGCGACAGAAAAACGTGTTTGTTTCACCCTTCGCCCTGTTCACTGTTCGATCGGGAGGATGCTCTTCTGTACATGGTGCAAGGGTGCTTTTCAATTGCCGTGAAGGGGGACAAAAATGGCCGGAAGGTGTCGTTTTCGTGGAACCCAATCTAACCACCGGTAGCCTCTATTGGAAACCCAAAAAAAAGCGAATAGAAAGCTCCTTCTGAGAGGTACCGTTTTTTTTGGGGGCAAAAGGAGCACGGTTTTCGATATCCGGTGGTGGGGAGTGCTCCAGAGGGTGCTCTAAATTTCGCTAGATATGAGTGCACGCAATCGATTGGAAAGAAGGCGAGTCGGGGTCAAGTTATGTGATCATGATTTTCCAGGTAGCCGGCGTACGCGAAACGCATCCGTGACGACGACGACCGAGACATAAAAAGAACCACGATATCTTTTGTGCTTGCGACGCTCGTGGGGATGTGTTTCCGGTTGATTGTATCAAATTGAGTGGAGCAAGTGTCTTGTCCAGATGTTGTCCATTCGTGGTAGGAAGGCATTTTCATGCTTCCGTTGATAAGCCCAGCGGTTTATCCACGTGGGTAGATATCGAGTGGTTTTGTTTGATTCCCGTTTCTATTTGGACGACGTTCCACGCACATCAATTGTTGTTTGATTTATGATCCCATTGTGATCCTATGCATTTTTTCTCCTTTACTTCAAGTTTAACGCTAATAGAATAGAGGTTACAATTAAAACTTTGTATGATCGAACAAGGTTAGAGGATGTTGAGAGAAAAACATGGTTCAACCGTCATGGAGTGAGCCAATAGCGGTAGAATTTCGGTTTCACTGTACCAGTGAGTGGCTAAAAAAGCGTCCGTAATGGAAATAGCAATAAGTGCCTTCTCCAAGCTTGTGCACCAATACGAAAACCAAAATAGCAAGGAAATTGTGTATGCAAAAGAATGTTGGTACAATTTAGCTCCGGGCGCCACAAGCAACAAAAGAGCAGAGAACCAAAAAAAAAGCATCCCAACATCGCAACAAGCATTAGCGCTAGAAACAAACAACGAAATCGGGGGCTCGAAACCATCCACTAATGGCACAGCAGTAAGTGCATCTTTGACCACGCCGCTTTAAGGGCATCTTGCTTGCTCGCCTGCGATGGCTGTTGGCGGGGGGAAAACAAAGCACTCCTGCTTGGGGAACCGGTGTTCCTGTACCGCCGGCAGTAGATAGCGCCGGTGTTGCGATCCCTCAGAAAGTAATCACGAATTGAATGCTTATGCCAGTGCAAATAATTGAAATTCCTTTCTTCGGTTTCCCCGTACCGGTGCCCCTAAATCATCGCACCCGAAACCCGGCCCCGGGTTTGCAGTGCTGATTGCACTTTTCTGCAGGCTGCAGGCTGCAACTGCTGCCGGCTGCTATTATCACCCGAATTTCGTGCTGCGCGTGCTGCGCAGTGCATGTGATACAACCAACGGTGGAAGAGATTTTCTGACGATGCATAAAACAGCACAAAAACTCACTCCCCCAACACCGCCCTGGCGGGTAAGATTGGGACGTTTCTGGTGCCCGAACTGACGTCCCGGTCCGGTGCCCGGGATGAAGTGAGCTTGAAGTTGAAGGTGGTTTGATAGGAACGCTCCGTGCAACGCGCGATAGCCCCATCCCAGGCACGATTATTTATTCACAATACTTTCAAGCATCCAGATTCTTACTGCTGCTGCTGCTGCTGCTGCCGCCGTTGGTGGTGGTGTGTCGGTTTTTGTCTAAGAATATGTGTTTTGTTTGCTCGCCTGAGCCGCTCCGGGGCAACGCTACCGTGCAATTTTCCATCGCTTTCATGCATCCCATCAAACCCCCACTCCCACGGGACTCCACTTTTGAAGCGCTCGAGGCTTGCTTTATTTCAATGGTGTGCCTACTAAGTGCGGAGCTTCGTCTTCGTCATGGCCTGCTCGTGTTGCAGCGCATGCAACATTTTTCTTCACACCAAGCCTGCCCGGACCGGCACCATAGGGAGGGAGACATGGTAAACACGGTGCTGGTCTCTTGAACGCTGCACAAATGTATCCAATTTTCACACACCGTCAAGCTGTGGCTGGACGTGGTCCCGGTGCCCGGGCAGCAGCGTGGGGAGCGCCGGGGAAACCGCACGAAACTCTAAAAGCTTTCCACTACTTGTTCCAGTAGAATGTTTGGCGAGAAAGTTTAAAATTGGGCAAAACAGAGCCACACGCTCACGGTGCCGCAGGGCGGGGCCGGGTCTGAGTAGAACAAAGAAAAAAAAAGAAGAAAGAATCGGCTTATATTCAATGTGCCAGCGACACATTGCGAAGTTGGATGAAAACAGTCATTACGAATGCTTCACTACCGCTCGGTTGGTAATAGTTTTGTGTAGTGCTGTGTGCTTTAAGCTGTCGCACTCGACCTACCATGTACACCGATGGGGGTGTCTTAAATGTTATTCGAATTGCCGGAAGAAAAAGGGGTTTATGTACAGTTTTTTCACATGTCTTGCGCTGATAACTAAAAGAAGAAGTTCGCTCTGGTTTCTCATTCACAGGAGTTGCGATTTGCTGGATGAATCATATAACGCACAAATACAGCAAACTGATCTCTCAGAAGTTTTTTGTACATTCAAAAATATACATAATCTTCAGTTGAGTGAATGGAAAATTGAAGCCAGCTGGAGCCAAATGATTATTCATTTTATACAATCAAAACACTGGCTAAATCGAACAATAGATCACTTAGTACTAGAAGTTTATATGCATACATCAAGTTTTTTTTTAAGTTTTAAGCATACAGGACTGTTATCATTCTATAAATTACTTTAAATAAATGCATAATATGTGTATCCGAGATGCAAAAAATAAGAAAAAAAAACATATAAAAACAATGAAAAACATAAACGCCTACTAGACGCTAAACTCCTCATGCTAAACAAGTCTGGTTATTGCTCAATTTAACTAAAACAAATAGATGATTTTGTAGTACAGATTGGTGGTAAATGTCAACGGTAAATTTAAGCCTGACAGTCCTAGCTTCCACCTGTTAACGTCAGAGGGCGCTGTGAGCCATGTGAGCGAGCTGCGAAAATAAAACAACTGTTTGCTAAGAATGGCTCTAAGTTTGTTTATAAACTCCATGAAGCGTAAATTGGAGTTCTGTTGCATGTTGCAGCACAGACCACTGTTAATCATGAAAAGCGTAATTCAAAGCTTAAGCATTAAAGCTTAATCACACTTAAAGTAGAAGAATAAACCATTACATTTGAGTCTGCTTCCGTGGCACAATAACCTCAACTAGATCAAGACCTGCTATTTTTAGCTTTCTACAATTTATGTGTTTCTCATAGCCATGATAGGCTAGTCCTGTGTACAGAGGGACGGTCCAGTTGAGATTCGAACCCACAACCTGTGGTGTGGAAGACCGTGCGTTTGGACATAGCGTCCGACTCAATTACCTTTGGATTGAGCGATAATATTTTTCACTTATAACGTCTGCGTTGGTTTTGTTTATAATGTTAAATATTCACGAAATTATAACCAAATAAAACCAATAA
>KZ072677.1:3005-33517 GCA_002091845.1 Anopheles cracens | reverse complement strand
TTCCTTCCATACATAGTAGCCGTTTTCATCTTTTCCGAAAGGGCGGGCTGTTTCAGCGGCAGTACGCAACGCGCTACGCGCCGGCTATGGTTGATAAATCTCCCATCCTTGCCGTGCCGCCTGGAAGCGGGACGAGGTCCAAAGCCAATGGGCAAGGGCTCATAAATAAATTAGAGCATGAAATACGTCTTGCGGTGACCGTAAATCAATGTTCTACGGCTGCTGCTGTTGCTGGTCGGCTGGTGGTGCCCGGAGAAGCGACTCCCAGCGTCAGACACGGGGAAGATTCTTACTGGAGAAGCGTTCGAGCCGCCGCCACCCTCGGTCGTAGACGTCTCCAATGCACGGCAAAGGACGGCATCCCGCTCATACACTCGAGCCGAGGCGTGCGTCGGGGAACAAATCGCCGCTTCCCGCAAGTGCTCCCGGACGTCACTTCCGTACGTACGCCGGCCATTAACTGGGGCAGGATTTGCCAGACCACAGTTCATTTTCTTCAACTTTACATTCATCTTCTCGAGCGGTGGCTTCCCGGAAAAATGAACCCGAGCGCGGGGAGCGGGCGGGCAAAGATGAAAAGTTGATAAACCGTTCGCTGCCGAGTGCATCGGGTGAATTGGTACTTCTTTTTGAGTTTGATTGAAATGCGTGTTTACGCCGGTTGTTGAGAGGCACGAATGGTTATGAATGGGCTGGCGAGATTTGATTATAGGTTATTTATTTGCTGAGGAGAGCACGCACAGGATGCTCTCTACGGTAAAGGGCAACGGAAGAGTTTCGATAGCAAGCGAGCAAGCTGAAATTGATTATTTTGCCAAGAATCACAGTTTTAATTTACTGTAGTGGTTTTGGAGCGGAATGAAAATGTAGCCATAGCAGATGAAAAGATGACAACTATATTATTGTTTTTTGTGTCTGTTCTAGACGCTTCATATTTTTTCAATTATTTATTGATTTATTATTTATTTATTTATTGCTAGTTCAATGGACATGCTTCTAATTGAACATACGAATCATTTAAGACTATCGTTGAGGAGACCCCTTGAGGAGAATATTAGTTTCTAGGAATTCATATCTATTTGCATATCTCTTAATTACAACTTACTTAAATAATACCAACCAGAAACTTTCTAATGGAAGCACTCAGTGGTGGTCTTCCATCAACTTTTAACGTTATTTAAACTTCGGATATGGCCTTCAATCTCGCGATCCGCTCGAAAGGGCAAAAATCGAACGATGTTTTGGTGCAAACTTTCAGCTTACTTCCGACACCACCGCCCTCGGTGTTTGAGTTTTACGAGCCCCGTGAGGAAGGTGTGGCACTCCGGCGGGCGCCATCGAGCTGTAGAAAATCTCCACTAATCCATAATAATATTATCATCATCAACCACCAAATGAACCGCTTAAGTGGGCAAACTTAAGCGGCGAGCAACAGAGTGTATCGCACGCGGGAGCCGCACAGAAACAAAAAGTTAAGTAATGCTCACGCATACCTACGCCTACCGACACCATGGCAACGGTACGAGGTGTGGAAAGTGTATGCAGTAGTGTATGTTTTTTTGCTGGAGAAGCGTTCGAGCCGCCGCCACCCTCGGTCGTAGACGTCTCCAATGCACGGCAAAGGACGGCATCCCGCTCATACACTCGAGCCGAGGCGTGCGTCGGGGAACAAATCGCCGCTTCCCGCAAGTGCTCCCGGACGTCACTTCCGTACGTACGCCGGCCATTAACTGGGGCAGGATTTGCCAGACCACAGTTCATTTTCTTCAACTTTACATTCATCTTCTCGAGCGGTGGCTTCCCGGAAAAATGAACCCGAGCGCGGGGAGCGGGCGGGCAAAGATGAAAAATTGATAAACCGTTCGCTGCCGAGTGCCTCGGGTGAATTGGTACTTCTTTTTGAGTTTGATTGAAATGCGTGTTTACGCCGGTTGTTGAGAGGCACGAATGGTTATGAATGGGCTGGCGAGATTTGATTATAGGTTATTTATTTGCTGAGGAGAGCACGCAGTTTTCGGCTTTCCGTACCGTACCGTTTTTTTTCTGTTGTTGTTCTCCACCCTCCTCGAGCAGGATAAACATTGCCCGTGGATGGGCCGTCGAAAAGCGCCTTCTGCGGGGAACATCTTCACTAACTGGCGCAGTCTCGGCGAAGCGATCGATGACGGTTTCCATCATGTTTCGTTGGCGTTGGCGCTGGCAACGGATTTCGCCCAATTACACCCATCCCGGGTGACCTCTTGGTACCTCTGCAGGCGCGCGATGCGGAAGACAAAAGGTCAAGGCAATCGGGCGGCGAGTCGGGCCGGCGATAATCCACGCCGGGGAGCACACCTCGGTGAACGCTGCGCTGCGAATCTCGCCACCCAGGCCCCGGGACACTTGTGCCAATAATGGGGTGTTAATGGGTGAATTGATTTTCTTTATAGTCACCGAGCGGACGATACCGCGCGACCGGTCGAGCAGAGGCCCGTTCCCGATATACATCATGGGCCGATTATCGGGGTCCGGTGTTTTCGCTGACGACAGGTTTTGCTTTCACCCGGTGGGTGGCGATGATGGCGCTGTTAGGGCGTAATGGTACGACGCGCGCGCACACACACTCACAACACACACGGGGAGATCAGTGGGGGGGAGAGGGAGTGCGGAAGACAGCAGCCTCAAGTCCCGCAGCACTCGAAGCCCAAAACCCAGGCTCGAACGGCCCAGCCTACTATGTCAACGGTAAGCAGCACGCAGTAAACATTCGACAACCAACGCACACACACACACACGCCGAAGAAAACGAAGGCGAAAAAAGCACTGTGTATGCAAAAAAAAATGAGACGCCAAATTGAAACCGGCACCCGTTCGTGGCCCCGCGGGAAAGCTGCTCGAGAGGTTTATTTTATCGGTAAATATATCAAATCAAATAATTTCTAGCTCACTTTTCATTCCCTTCACCCACGGTGGTAAATTTATGTTTCGGCTGGGAAATCACTGTGTTTGGGACGCATTTTACGAAACTGTGCCACGCCAATCAGCTGGATTACGTTGGGGCTCGTGCCAGAGATTGAAACTGTCGGTTAGTCATAATCCCGGTGATGATTGCACGTGCAGTTTGCTGGTCAAATGGGCAAGGGCAAGTTTCACTTACCATCGTACGTATCTCCACACAATCGCACGATCATTTGAAGTGATTGAGTGAAATGAACATTTCGACTCAGCCGACGCCCTCCACGTGCAGGAGTCCAAACCCAGCCGGTCCCGCTTTGTCATTTTTGGCTCATTTTCTGCACTCGGCCGCGTTCAATAACTCGCTCATTTTATCTGCCCGTAAGGATTCTTTTTTTTTCTTTCACCCCAGTTGTTGTTCTTGCCGTTGTCGGCTCCTCCGCTCCCGGTGTTTCCAGCCCGCGAGCGAAAAAGGGAGCGGACTACAACCGACTTCGTCGAAGCTGCCTGCCGGAGCTGCCGGCAGTGGGCCGGTTCAAAAATAGAACCATGACATTTTTATGCTGTCACCGTGCGCTGTGCTTTTCTGCGCATGGTTAAATATTAATCGCAACACCGGTTGGGGTTGGAAAATGGCGATAGGGAGCTGTATCGTTAAAGTCATTACTATGGCGCTTGAATGTTTCTGCAAGGCAGAAACAGAACTGAGTGATTAGAGCTCACGAAAGCGTATTGTAGAGGCGGAGCAATAGCACACCGATTCGTCGCAGTGTAAACACGACTGCACCAGAGCTCGCTTTTAACCTTTCCTAACCGAACTAGACAAACCGGATGCGTGGTTCCCTGTGGTCACCCCGTTTATAACCTTCTCCTTCAGGAGCAGAGAACAGAACACGGATCGTCAACGTTACACCACCACTCTCACTCCCTCCGATCGAAACCCAATCGAATTGAACCACCCCTTCAACCACCCAACCGGGGACAATAAATAAACGGGTGTATACGGGCCTCCGTGTCTGGGATATATCGATATAAATATTTTGTTTTCCAGTCCCGCTCCAGGCTTACCGCATCTTGAACGGGGCTTCCTTCTGCCACGGGTTCCATTTCAAACCCAGGCTCGAACGGCCCAGCCTACTATGTCAACGGTAAGCAGCACGCAGTAAACATTCGACAACCAACGCACACACACGCCGAAGAAAACGAAGGCGAAAAAAGCACTGTGTATGCAAAAAAAAAAATGAGACGCCAAATTGAAACCGGCACCCGTTCGTGGCCCCGCGGGAAAGCCGCTCGAGAGGTTTATTTTATCGGTAAATATATCAAATCAAATAATTTCTAGCTCACTTTTCATTCCCTTCACCCACGGTGGTAAATTTATGTTTCGGCTGGGAAATCACTGTGTTTGGGACGCATTTTACGAAACTGTGCCACGCCAATCAGCTGGATTACGTCGGGGCCCGTGCCAGAGATTGAAGCTGTCGGTTAGTCATAATCCTGGTGATGATTGCACGTGCAGTTTGCTGGTCAAATGGGCAAGGGCAAGTTTCACTTACCATCGTACGTATCTCCACACAATCGCACGATCATTTGAAGTGATTGAGTGAAATGAACATTTCGACTCAGCCGACGCTCTCCACGTGCAGGAATCCAAACCCAGCCGGTCCCGCTTTATCATTTTTGGCTCATTTTCTTCACTGCTCCTACTCGGCAGCGCTCAATAACTCGCTCATTTTATCTGCCCGTAAGGATTCTTTTTTTTCTATCACCCCAGTTGTTGTTCTTGCCGTGCTCCCGCCTTGTTAGAGCTGTTCAACGTTTACCTGGAGTAAACATGGAACTGAACGTCTGTATGAAAGTTTGAATTGATGAAATTGGGTTCTCAATCATGAAATGAAAGTCGCATAAATGCTTCGCAGAGTAATCAACGACTATCGCTGAAATGCTTTTTGGTGATGCAGCTCGATGCAACACGAAACTAATTACGGGTTTTGGTTTGAAATACCATTTTCTATCTCAAATTAAGTGCCAAAAAGTGCAGCTTAAAATTTTAGGTTTGTTTTAGGATTTTTTACATAATAATATTGGTTGCAATCAGAATATTTTTAAGGCAATGTAGCTATCAGAAATTCGAACTAAATTCGCTAAACTAGTTTTATTTCTAGTTTAATTTCTCTTCTCTAATTTACTAAAACTATCCGGAAGCCAATATACCCTTCCATCCTAAAACTTTGCTTATTAGTTTTGCTTTGTAAGAAACACTGTTTCCATTAGATCAGTATGCACCTGATATAATGAAGATACGTTTTGAATGAGTAAAAAAGGAGTCTGATTAATATGAAAACACATATATGTACTTTTTTGCGTCCATTTTCAGTCCGTTTTTCCCACTCCATCATTTCAAACAGCAGTTCAAGGGTCAGTTCAAGAAATGTCGTCTTCGCTCTGGAATAACGAGGACAGATACATGATCGAACCCATTGTAAATGTGTCAACATGTACTATGTGTAATGAAATAATTGTTCTCCAAGCATACTCAAACTACTATCACCTCGGGACATCTACATCATATTTCTAAATCAGTTCTATTGCTATTTCAAACATATTTTTCCAAAATAATATTGGTTACAGTCAATTGGGCGAACATTTTCTAGCCAATGCTACTCAAGCAACCTTTTGTTATTATTTTAACGAAGTAAAGTATATTATGCTCCACACTATTGTAAGCTTATATTTTGCGTTTTCGATAGCCTTCTCGTATATCGAGGTCTGAAACAATAAGCAAGTTCTTGCATGCCCAAATTATAATGTATTCAAAGTAACAGATTTAGGCTAATTTCATCATTAACGCTATCTCCATTTTGTAGTCATCGGGTGACACATCCATATTTATGGAAATTAAAACACAAGGTGATAACAGATACACAATAGTCATAAACCGACAGTTAAGCAATGATTGTTCCAGCTTTATAGACCCAACAACTGATAAACCGCTAATCGCTAATGCTCCATTCGGTTTCATATATTGCGTAATTAATAAACATGAACTAGAGCTTGTTTTAAAGGGATTGACGTTTAAAAGAGCAATTTTGCACTTGGAAAATTTGGTATATTTTCAAATGAATAAATGTAGAAATATTTACGAATATGCTACTCCAATTCGATATTTTCATAAGCAGTTGCTCATTTATAAAATCTTTCAAAACATAATTTAGTCAAGATCGACTTAAACTTCAAACAACCGAAGCTGCCAAATAATTGCAAACAATCTAATTCAATGTTTGGCATACCCATCATCGTCTGCCGTCGCGTATACGACTAAATCATATCGTTAATGTAGCAACAGAAGTGTGCAACAGATGGGACACAGGTACCTCCACCAGCCAGCCAGGCCCAATATTCATTCTCGCGAAAAAGCAACACAACACTCGAAAGCAGCAGTAGCAGCAGCAGCCACAAATCCTTCCTTGTCAGAACGAATTTTGCTGTATGTACTGGCAGGATTACGGCGACCTAACGACATCGTTAAGGTGTGCCAAATAAATAAAAAAGGAACGCGGCGAATGCTTTCGCCGCTCCATCTTAGGCAAACACCCGTCGTCTCGTGTGCAGGTGAAGGAAAAAAATGAAAATCTTACAGACGGGCACAGAAACACAGAAACACATACAGAAGACAGAGAGAGGGAGAGAGAGAGAGAGAGAAAACGCAAAAAAAACAACGGAGCAGTGGAAAAAGATGGTCAAAACATGTAACGGAGATCTGTTTTCGGCGTCTGTTGAAGTTTGATGCCAGTTTTAACGCTACTTGCCGCGGTGAGCACTTGTTGACGTACGAGTAGCGGTTCCGTTTAAACGTTGCCTTTCCGTCAGCACGTTGCGTACCGGGAGTTTCCCAAACAGGGAACTTCTCAGCTCGGCACTGTGCCGGCTTGTCTACGGGGTAGTTGGTTCGGCAGTTTTTTTGTTGTGCTTCCTCCCTCATCGCATCGCGCGCCTCGCCAGAAGATTGCTTTCTCTCCACAACCATAATCGAGCGAATGGTGATGTGTGTTTGCAATTCAATTTCCAATAAATCTCAATAAAGCTCGACTCAGCCGATGGCTCCGTTACAGCGTTTCGCGCGCGCTTTCCACCGAACCGGTGGGCGAGAAAATGGCCGTTTCTCGAACGCCACGGCGCACACCCCGGTGGCCCGGTGGCGTAAGAAACCGGGAGCGAAATTTCTTCCAATTTCCTCCCTTTCAACTCGGTTACGATCGCGCGACTGTTCACTTTACCATATGAAGGCGCGCGCGCGCTCTCACACACACCCACCCAACGGCGCGTGGGATGGGCGAAGCGAAGCCGCCACACAAGAAGGTAAAGTTTGGGTCAATGGACATGCCAGCGCCTGTGGATGTGGAGAGATGGGAGAGAAGCGAGGGCAAAAAAAACATTTGCCCTACGAGCGGGAACCGATGCACGATGGGATAGAAATGAAAGTAGCTGACGCGTCCGAATACCAGCTCAGCTCTTATCCAGCTGTTGCTGGGTGTCTCTGTGCAAGACAAATCGAAACATCAGCAACCCAAGCGAGTAAATAGGCTTTGGCAATGGGATTAGTGTTTCGATTTCCGGGATACGGGGCCCACCCGGGACAAAGTTCCTCGACGCGGTGAAACGGTGGCACCGTACCCAGTGTGCCTGCGCTCTTTCTTTTCTTCCACCGCAGACGACTCCAGCAATGTTGGGCGAGTAAAATTCGCGAGCGCGCTCTTCCTCGCTGCGCTGTGGCGAAGATAAGGGCGGAGAAATGTAAGCGCACCAGCGGTGGCAACTGCTGGAAACTTTCGGACGAACATTTGATTTGAGCCGGAAGATATTCGCACTTAATCAATCGATTTGTTCGGTCCATCTCGGGCGAATGTGTACGGCGAATTTGGGCGCACGATAGAGGACGACGCCCACCGGCAGCACTACGCGCGCCGATAAAGTTGTTTGATGAGCTGGAAATGATAGAACGTAATACGTTCGGGCCGGATTTAAGGCTTACGGACATCATGAAGTCTTTGCATGCGCGCCACTGTGTCCTATCTGCATACAAAGAAAAAGAGAAAAACAAAACACAGTGCATGCAAATTCTTTGCCTCACCAGAAGCATCACAACCGATCGTTCGGAGAGGGGTTTTTTTGTGTTGCACACAAAGAAAAATGTTCACACTGTTGTGAAATATGGTACGATCTCGAACATCGACGGGATAGAACAAAGCATTCTCTTTTGGGTTGTGTTTTGTGTGCATAAAGACACAACAAAACAGATGACCCAACATTGACGATGGGGCCATGGGTGAGGGCACAAATTATCATACCAATTTCGGAGCACGGTATGGTAAATTCGCTATCGGGTATGCAGATAAAAAGTAGTCACAAAATTGCATTTAAATGTATCTGTCGGATTCGGATGGGAAGAAGCAGTCCGTGAAAGCTTGCATATGCATTCGTTCCTATCACGAGGAACAAAAAAAAAACGAATGAGTGTGTGTATCCCGGCAGCTGAACCCATTCAGGAGTGCTGGGTGAGCGCAACTCGATCCCAACCGCCAGATATAAACGAAAGGATGAAACCCGAAAAAATAGACCTTCATTACACGGATACAACGACTCTGCCACCAATGTAAATTAGTCTCAGTAAACCGGATAATTGTGATTTACTGAAACCAATTCCACAGAAGATTACAGGAACATGCCCTCGGCGGGGAATTGCGTTGTTTTTTATGCTACTACTTTACGACACGATAGCGACACGAAACTGCAAATGGATCGATGGCTTACGCTTGTGGCGGTTTGGCTCATACGAATGCGCCCGCTCCGTATCTCGCTATCGATGGGAAACCAATTAATCGTCGTCTCGTTCATTGTGCAGCTTTATCAAAGTCAGCCACCGCGTGGAGAATCAACCGAATGGTACGCACTTCGGCACTAACAAGATGATCTGTTTGATCTCACGTGATTGTGGAACTGAATTTTATGGTGAGTGTTGCTTCGTGCAAACTATGCTGTGCACATTAATTACTTTGAAATGCAATTAAACGTGGTTTGCACGTGTGTGTTTTAAGTAGAAAATAATGATTTTAAATAGTATTGTGCCTTGTGAATCTTTCGACGAGATTCAGATTCATGAATGACCCAACATTGACGATGGGGCCATGGGTGAGGGCACAAATTATCATACCAATTTCGGAGCACGGTATGGTAAATTCGCTATCGGGTATGCAGATAAAAAGTAGTCACAAAATTGCATTTAAATGTATCTGTCGGATTCGGATGGGAAGAAGCAGTCCGTGAAAGCTTGCATATGCATTCGTTCCTATCACGAGGAACAAAAAAAAACCGTTACAGCGTTTCGCGCGCGCTTTCCACCGAACCGGTGGGCGAGAAAATGGCCGTTTCTCGAACGCCACGGCGCACACCCCGGTGGCCCGGTGGCGTAAGAAACCGGGAGCGAAATTTCTTCCAATTTCCTCCCTTTCAACTCGGTTACGATCGCGCGACTGTTCACTTTACCATATGAAGGCGCGCGCGCGCTCTCACACACACCCACCCAACGGCGCGTGGGATGGGCGAAGCGAAGCCGCCACACAAGAAGGTAAAGTTTGGGTCAATGGACATGCCAGCGCCTGTGGATGTGGAGAGATGGGAGAGAAGCGAGGACAAAAAAAACATTTGCCCTACGAGCGGGAGCCTTGCACGATGGGATAGAAATGAAAGTAGCTGACGCGTCCGAATACCAGCTCAGCTCTTATCCAGCTGTTGCTGGGTGTCTCTGTGCAAGACAAATCGAAACATCAGCAACCCAAGCGAGTAAATAGGCTTTGGCAATGGGATTAGTGTTTCGATTTCCGGGATACGGGGCCCACCCGGGACAAAGTTCCTCGACGCGGTGAAACGGTGGCACCGTTCCCAGTGTGCCTGCGCTCTTTCTTTTCTTCCACCGCAGACGACTGCAGCGATGTTGGGCGAGTAAAATTCGTGAGCTTGCTCCTCCTCGCTGCGCTGTGGCGAAGATAAGGGCGGAGAAATGTAAGCGCACCATCGGTGGCAACTGCTGGAAACTTTCGGACGAACATTTGATTTGAGCCGGAAGATATTCGCACTTAATCAATCGATTTGTTCGGTCCATCTCGGGCGAATTTGTACGGCAAATTTGGGCGCACGATAGAGGACGACGCCCACCGACAGCACTACGCGCGCCGATAAAGTTGTTTGATGAGCTGGAAATGATAGAACGTAATACGTTCGGGCCGGATTTAAGGCTTACGGACATCATGAAGTCTTTGCATGCGCGCCACTGTGTCCTATCTGCATACAAAGAAAAAGAGAAAAACAAAACACAGTGCATGCAAATTCTTTGCCTCACCAGAAGCATCACAACCGATCGTTCGGAGAGGGGTTTTTTTGTGTTGCACACAAAGAAAAATGTTCACACTGTTGTGAAATATGGTACGATCTCGAACATCGACGGGATAGAACAAAGCATTCTCTTTTGGGTTGTGTTTTGTGTGCATAAAGACACAACAAAACAGATGACCCAACATTGACGATGGGGCCATGGGTGAGGGCACAAATTATCATACCAATTTCGGAGCACGGTATGGTAAATTCGCTATAGTAGCGGTTCCGTTTAAACGTTGCCTTTCCGTCAGCACGTTGCGTACCGGGAGTTTCCCAAACAGGGAACTTCTCAGCTCAGCACTGCGCCGGCTTGTCTACGGGGTAGTTGGTTCGGCAGTTTTTTTTTGTTGTGCTTCCTCCCTCAATCGCATCGCGCGCCTCGCCAGAAGATTGCTTTCCCTCCGCAACCATAATCGAGCGAATGGTGATGTGTGTTTGCAATTCAATTTCCAATAAATCTCAATAAAGCTCGACTCAGCCGATGGGTATAACACAACAAAGAAGCTCAGAAAAATAACTGCAAAATATTTTTCTGCAATATATTTTTAGCTCAACATATTTATAATATCGAACGTTTCTGTAAACCTACTTTACAAAGTTGTCGAAATATGATGCAAGTCTACTTTACAAGGTACTCAGCTTTTTTTCTTTTCCCAACATAATTATAATGTTTATTTGTTTTATAGTAGGAAGACCATTCATAAACACATTTGATCATAATGCGTTCCTTTAAAGCACGTTAACGCATATTCTTCCATTAAAACAGAAAATTTCACATGATTCTGATGGAAAAGAGACTATTATTGCTTCAAGATGGTACTGCAGCAAATGTATTTGTATCTTTGAGTTTAAGCCCCCCCTAGATTTAGTACATTCTCTTTCTGATGTTAATTTTTCAGAGCGATTCCTTCGGAATGCTCATCCACCTTTTCCCCGTATTATAATCATCCCGCCCGCGTAAGCTTCACGGAAACGGCTAGCGTTTCGAGCTGGCAAATATCTGCATATTATTGCACCATTTCATCTTCAAAGCCAAAAAAGCAAGCATAATCGCTTACTCGCCTGCACGCGCGACGCTGTAAGGTAACAAATGATGAATGCCATTGGCCGTAATTTCTGTTTCTTGGACCGTTTTGTAAGTGAAGCAACATTTGTCTTACAGCACGGAAAAACACGCTCGTAACACTCGAGAGAAAGCGTGACCATTGCAGGGAATGATTATTAATCACAAAGGAGTGGTCATCTCTCATCTAGCGTGAAACATCTGCTGTTCGATGATAGCAAAACACACACACAGACACACAAATACGCTCGCAAAAAAACGCTCCATCCTTTCTACAAACGCACCGCCTGCAGATGATGAGTTCCTGCAGCGATGCGAACCTCTCCTTTCGCCGACGGTTGGTTTGCTTTCGAATCCCGAATTTCAAAGAATGGGAAGTCCTCGCCTTCGGATTGCTCGTTTAGCTGATAACAGTCGCATTCGCTCAAGGTAAGCTCGGGAAGCGCTCCGGCAAAAGATGCAAGACTGCTACCGAAATGGAGTGTCGCATGTTCCGAAAACAAGGTCACAAGGCACTCGAGAAAATTAAACACCACCGCCACCGCCATCTCCAAAACACAGGTAACATTTCTTCAGCTCGCCCAAACAATGGTCGATATTCTTAAGCTGGCGCTAGACGGAAGGTGCTCTGAAAATAGAACCTCAACTGCAGCCTGTGTTTGAAACGGGCAACCCCAAAGCAAACAGGCGACACTCGGGAAACGGCGAAAAAGGTGTCACAAGCCGTGCGCCGCTCCAAAATGGTGCCGTAGCCGTGTGCCCTTTTGTTCCGGTTTGCGAGCTGCAGAATGCGAATGCTGGCCCAGGGCTGGTCGGTTTCGCGTTCCGCACCGGATATGGACGGCTCGAGTGGATTGCTTTTCATTTATCATCCGAATCCGGGGGCCCCTGCAGGGCGGAAAGATGCGTTTTCTTTTGCTTTCAATGAGTGACGTCAGGCGGTTGGGAAGCTGACCAGAGCTGGAGCGCTGGAAGCGCTGCAGCGGTTGGATGGAAGAAAAGGCACAACAACTAATTAGAAGGTAATTAGTTTTATGCCGGGCTCCAACAACATGCAGCAGCGGAACCGCTCGGGCAAGTTTTTGAGTGAGTTGGACCGGTGTGGCGTTACGGGCGCTTTTTATCACAATCACCATTGTGGCCGGCGCCGCTAATTGTTGGAGCGAGCAAATTTGAATATTTGTGGGGGTTGGGCGCCTTTTCATAGTGGATACTTGATCCACGATGGTTGAGATAAGTAGCTTCTGCAAAGTGGCGGCGAAATTATTGCCGTTTTGATTACTCAAAATTCAACGTCGGAAGCGGGTGACTTACGAGTTGGACAACCGCTCGGTCAGGATGGAAGGCGTAGCTCACACATACCTGCAACGAAATTAGAAAATTCCAATGGTTAATGTTGGATTACATTTCATTTTTTATGGTACAGCATTTTTCATCCACTTTTGCACAGTTCCCAGAGTTACGTCAACTCATTTATCTGAATTTTGAAATCGTTGCACCGATTCATGAAATACCATTTCCCATGCACTGCTTTCATACTCTGTTTAACGTATCAGATTGAATACTTTTAATGAAGGAATTGTATCGAGTTGGTTTAGGTCGATCCCTGAATTACACATAATAATCACTTCTAGAATAGGTGAAACTGGGGAAAAAATGCTGTGATTCTACTTAGTTTTTGAAAACGCAGAAGGCTTTGAAATATGCGGGGTTAACATGTATTGATCGAAAGTCACTTCTCCAATCTAGTCTTACACGAGACGTTGCTTCCTGAAGAGCCATGAAGAAGTTAATAGGCATAGTCCTTTAGTTTACGATGAGATCGACTGTTTGAGTATGAATGAACCCTTGTATTCGTAATTGAAATTTCACGATGAATGAATACAAATACACGAAATATTGCTTCTAAATTCAGCTCGTTCGATTTTGTTTCATTTCAGATTGCAAAACTTCAAACATGTGCTTGTCAGACATTGTCGTTGAAACATTTTTACATTTCTTTTACATATAAACATTAGCAATCATGGTGGAACGTGTCGCTGGTACAACTTTGAGCTTTGGTTGTTAAAAAATCTGACGATTAGTTTTTTGCATAAATGTGGTAAAATGTATGGTTGACGTAAATGTTACAAAATGATCTCTAAACGAATAGCTTAAACTGTACTATAAATCCCAATTAAAATCGTGTTTTCGCAACGGCATAAAAGCCAGGCCAACTTTGTTTGACAGCTTGTCGGCTGCAGCCTTTAGCTGTCAACTTGTCGTCCAATTAAAGCTATAGCAACCGTCAAACATGTGGCTGCCGTCAAAAACAAAAGTCGTACATTTTTGCTAGAGCATGCCCTAAGGTGTCAACAATGAATTGGTGAAATTTTCGAATCTTTCTTTTAGGACAAATGTCTAAAACTGCACGATATTGAAGACATTATCCAGAAACGTGATGGCTGCTAAGTCTAAAGCTAATAAGGAAGGAAAAGGTAGAAAAAAAATCAAAAGCAACGCTAGTATGGCTAGTAAAATTTAGAAAATATTAGCAAGGTTTAACAGTGATAAAAGTAAAGAAACCAATAAAATATTATGTTATTGTAAAGTATGTTACGCATTTATCGTTCTGTTTTCATCAATACCAAATCGTGCTTATGAAGCAAACAATCTCACTCAGTCAACAAACGGCCAATACCCAACCATGTAGCATCTATAGGTGCTAAATTTTGTCAGTCGAAACTTTTGCAGTTTGAGACAAGTTCTTTCGCACTTTCTCGCCCCAAAACCAACATTCTGAGTAGACCAATCCGTTTCATATCTTACGAGTTTTCAAGTGGCACAAAGTTAAAACTCAATGCTAACCATTTTTCCCTGCGGGTCCTCCGTTTTTCCCCTCACGGAAGAAAACCCATTTCGATATTTGCGATTTGGTGAAAAGCGTAAATTGCAACATTTTACATTCGACAATGACTGTACCCACCCGTTCACGGGTACAGCTACACAAAAAAAACGCCATTCAACTTAAGCAGTCACCCCGACAATCTGTTTCATCTCATTTAACAACACGCTCATTTACATACATTCAAACACGAGTTTGGCGCAAACATTTTTCCCGTCCGTCCTTCAGCGCGCGGCAGCCTAGCTAACCTTGAATACTCCAGAACCAGAGACTCCTTCGGAACGGCAAATCCGCACACGAATGTGGAGGTTCGGGCTGGCACCCGCTCACAGCCGGAGCGCGGAATTTTTATTGAGCTTTCATGTAAATGTTCATTTCCACCGGCAGCAACGTTGCGCCACTTTATTGAATCAATTTCGAAATTCCTTACATATTTACACGAACATATCAATTGCCGGCGAGTAAAGCGAACGCGGGTGAATGAAGACTATCGACGGATGGTGGCAGTATTGCACGCCCTAGGGAGGTCTTGGTAATTTGGCGTGGAAGAATAGTTACCTTAAGATATGTGTCAGATACAAGGAGATTTGCCTGGTTTGAAGAATTATCATAGTGTACACTTCATTCATGCCACGTTTGCTAGTTTGCTTTTCCAAAATAATACGAAAGTATTAGCTAAATGTCTCAAAAACATTCACCGCACACTTTAAATATTATCAAATGTTTTCGTTTTCTGCTGCGTTCCTACACCATAAATTTGTTTTATGTTAATCAAAATGATCTCTAAACGAATAGCTTAAACTGTACTATAAATCCCAATTAAAATCGTGTTTTCGCAACGGCATAAAAGCCAGGCCAACTTTGTTTGACAGCTTGTCGGCTGCAGCCTTTAGCTATCAACTTGTCGTCCAATTAAAGCTATAGCAACCGTCAAACATGTGGCTGCCGTCAAAAACAAAAGTCGTACATTTTTGCTAGAGCATGCCCTAAGGTGTCAACAATGAATTGGTGAAATTTTCGAATCTTTCTTTTAGGACAAATGTCTAAAACTGCACGATATTGAAGACATTATCCAGAAACGTGATGGCTGCTAAGTCTAAAGCTAATAAGGAAGGAAAAGGTAGAAAAAAAAGACAACCGCTCGGTCAGGATGGAAGGCGTAGCTCACACATACCTGCAACGAAATTAGAAAATTCCAATGGTTAATGTTGGATTACATTTCATTTTTTATGGTACAGCATTTTTCATCCACTTTTGCACAGTTCCCAGAGTTACGTCAACTCATTTATCTGAATTTTGAAATCGTTGCACCGATTCATGAAATACCATTTCCCATGCACTGCTTTCATACTCTGTTTAACGTATCAGATTGAATACTTTTAATGAAGGAATTGTATCGAGTTGGTTTAGGTCGATCCCTGAATTACACATAATAATCACTTCTAGAATAGGTGAAACTGGGGAAAAAATGCTGTGATTCTACTTAGTTTTTGAAAACGCAGAAGGCTTTGAAATATGCGGGGTTAACATGTATTGATCGAAAGTCACTTCTCCAATCTAGTCTTACACTAGACGTTGCTTCCTGAAGAGCCATGAAGAAGTTAATAGGCATAGTCCTTTAGTTTACGATGAGATTGACCGTTTAAGTATGAATGAACCCTTGGTATTTAGTTGAAATTTTACGATGAATGAATACAAATACACGAAATATTGCTTCTAAATTCAGCTCGTTCGATTTTGTTTCATTTCAGATTGCAAAACTTCAAACATGTGCTTGTCAGACATTGTCGTTGAAACATTTTTACATTTCTTTTACATATAAACATTAGCAATCATGGTGGAACGTGTCGCTGGTACAACTTTGAGCTTTGGTTGTTAAAAAATCTGACGATTAGTTTTTTGCATAAATGTGGTAAAATGTATGGTTGACGTAAATGTTACAAAATGATCTCTAAACGAATAGCTTAAACTGTACTATAAATCCCAATTAAAATCGTGTTTTCGCAACGGCATAAAAGCCATAAAAAAAGGAACACAACATCATTTCCAACGTCATTAATCGTGGTCAGAATGGAAGCGAATTTGCGTAGTGAAACAAACAGCATCTGCGGATGGTTCCCTTCCTGGGTGTGTTCATTCACTAAATATACACCCAACAGGAAGAAGGTGAAGCTTCCGAGACCGGACGCGTTTATTTTAGGCCCAACGGAGCCGAACAAAAAAGAACCGCACCAGAACCGCGCAGAATAAGCTGTCGACCGATGGAGAATAAAAGCGGACGAACAAAAAAAACCGCCTCCCAACCGAACAATGACCGATGCTTTCCAAAGCTCTCCGGAAAACAATAAAATTTCTTTCTCGCTCATTCCGACTTCACCACCAACCGCCACGAGCACGTGGGAGGCGTTATCTCTGGAGATCTTTCTTTTCCTGTTTGGGGGCCATTTTTTGTGCTCACTCCCCTTCCCGTGTCCGCGCCGTCCACGCAGCTCAAACCGGTCGGTCCACCCGAAACGAAACTATCAAAGCTTTCTTGAGTGAATAACGTCACGATAGCGTACCAACAGCAGGAACGAGCAGGAAAAAAAACCAGCAGACCAATCTTCCTTTCCGCCGTCGACAGGACGACAGACAATCTCAGCCATATTTCGGGTGAAAGTGTTTGGTCTTCCGGTTTTCTTTTTCCGCTGGGAGGAAAGCGAGCCATTTTTGCGTTATCCAAGCCCACCCCCGCCAAACGTGTGGGCCCCGTTCGGCTACCGGCAAGCTGACGGTCGCTTGTCCGGTGTGCATGGGAGCATGGGTTGCGGAATCGACAAACGCCCAAGGCGAACGAACATCGTTTTTCATTATTTCAAGTTTTGCTCTCACTTTCCCGTTGCCCGTTGCGCGTGACAAGTGGTTGGCCGGTTGTTTGAAACGCGCTGCACGCTTCTTCCTCCTGGCCGTCCGTTTGATGATGAAAAGCTGTTATCGTTTGCAGGATATTTTCGTGCCCGCTTTCTCGCTCATTCCACGCTGTTTATTTTATTCATCATTTTCCACCGGGCGCCTCCATTGTGTTCGGGATGGCTCTGGAACGGGCGCACGGGAGTACCGTGCACTTGATCGAAATTCTGACGTTGATTTCGCCCACACGCAGACAGTGGCAAGCACACAACGCAGAGCCTGGTGTCGTGCAACCAATGTGGGGCTAACGAAAGTGATTGAAAACAGTGGTTCCTAGTTTATGCGATCGTAGATCTTGCTATTTCAGTTTCATCATCGGTTAGTAGAATGCATGAATCAAATTAGCATAAACTTCACGCTGCTACACGTGTTTTCTTTGCTGTCTTTTAATCATCTTTTGGTGAGAGACCTTTATATTAATCATGGTAATAAAAAAATGTTCGGCAAACTAAAATCTCACACAGTTTGTAATTGCAAGCTCAGACAATGTTAATAACAATCGCAATAACAACTATGTTAACGCTGATGCGACTGATAATCTTGTTTAGGCGATGAAAAACACTGTACAAAAGCTGACTTTGAACAATTTCCAAATACTGTATAGGGTAAGTGTACCAGTTTTCGGCCGGGCAAACAAATCCCTCAAATATTACTTTGCACCGTGTGTTTTGAAAAGGTAATAATGATTTCTACCTCAGTTACAAATTTCATAGCAAACACATTCATATTTCACAAAATATAACATTTTTTTATTACCATGATTAATATAAAGGTCTCTCACCAAAAGATGATTAAAAGACAGCAAAGAAAACACGTGTAGCAGCGTGAAGTTTATGCTAATTTGATTCATGCATTCTACTAACCGATGATGAAACTGAAATAGCAAGATCTACGATCGCATAAACTAGGAACCACTGTTTTCAATCACTTTCGTTAGCCCCACATTGGTTGCACGACACCAGGCTCTGCGTTGTGTGCTTGCCACTGTCTGCGTGTGGGCGAAATCAACGTCAGAATTTCGATCAAGTGCACGGTACTCCCGTGCGCCCGTTCCAGAGCCATCCCGAACACAATGGAGGCGCCCGGTGGAAAATGATGAATAAAATAAACAGCGTGGAATGAGCGAGAAAGCAGACACGAAAATATCCTGCAAACGATAACAGCTTTTCATCATCAAACGGACGGCCAGGAGGAAGAAGCGTGCAGCGCGTTTCAAACAACCGGCCAACCACTTGTCACGCGCAACGGGCAACGGGAAAGTGAGAGCAAAACTTGAAATAATGAAAAACGATGTTCGTTCGCCTTGGGCGTTTGTCGATTCCGCAACCCATGCTCCCATGCACACCGGACAAGCGACCGTCAGCTTGCCGGTAGCCGAACGGGGCCCACACGTTTGGCGGGGGTGGGCTTGGATAACGCAAAAATGGCTCGCTTTCCTCCCAGCGGAAAAAGAAAACCGGAAGACCAAACACTTTCACCCGAAATATGGCTGAGATTGTCTGTCGTCCTGTCGACGGCGGAAAGGAAGATTGGTCTGCTGGTTTTTTTTCCTGCTCGTTCCTGCTGTTGGTACGCTATCGTGACGTTATTCACTCAAGAAAGCTTTGATAGTTTCGTTTCGGGTGGACCGACCGGTTTGAGCTGCGTGGACGGCGCGGACACGGGAAGGGGAGTGAGCACAAAAAATGGCCCCCAAACAGGAAAAGAAAGATCTCCAGAGATAACGCCTCCCACGTGCTCGTGGCGGTTGGTGGTGAAGTCGGAATGAGCGAGAAAGAAATTTTATTGTTTTCCGGAGAGCTTTGGAAAGCATCGGTCATTGTTCGGTTGGGAGGCGGTTTTTTTTGTTCGTCCGCTTTTATTCTCCATCGGTCGACAGCTTATTCTGCGCGGTTCTGGTGCGGTTCTTTTTTGTTCGGCTCCGTTGGGCCTAAAATAAACGCGTCCGGTCTCGGAAGCTTCACCTTCTTCCTGTTGGGTGTATATTTAGTGAATGAACACACCCAGGAAGGGAACCATCCGCAGATGCTGTTTGTTTCACTACGCAAATTCGCTTCCATTCTGACCACGATTAATGACGTTGGAAATGATGTTGTGTTCCTTTTTTTTACGTTTCATGCTGGACTGCCGGATTTCGGGCAAAAGATTTTCAGATAATTTTGCTAATTACGGAGAAGTGTAAGGGAAGCAGTGTGACTGGATAGTTGTACCAGCGACTTCCCTCACTTGCTATCGGAATTCTTATTTCCCCATTTCAAACCCTTTTTTTTTACGTTTCATGCTGGACTGCCGGATTTCGGGCAAAAGATTTTCAGATAATTTTGCTAATTACGGAGAAGTGTAAGGGAAGCAGTGTGACTGGATAGTTGTACCAGCGACTTCCCTCACTTGCTATCGGAATTCTTATTTCCCCATTTCAAACCCTCAATTGTATACGAACTACAATTCCTTCCGAATTGTTTGCGGGATTGTTGACGCAAAGTCAGCATAATGAGCTGGAGAAATCGATGGGCCTGCAAACAAGCGTTCAAGTTACATCGGTTGTCTGCCTGCGCGATTATGTAAATTCGCTTGCTTCGTTTTTCCATTGCCCCTGGCAACGGTCGCGTCACGTTTTGCAAGTCGTACGATTGGCTGGATTAGATAGAAAGCACCAACAACAACAAAAAAACGGTCGCCGTACACAACTGTCCGAAGCAGACGATCAATAAGAAAAACGTCCTCCTTGGACGCTAAGTGAACTTCCGATTGCGAGCTTCCGATAGATTGTAATTAATTAGCAAAGCCTGTCCCGGGCAGGGTAAGGTCACCTGTCTAAATTACGACTCCAGCCTGCTTCGGTTTGCTTCGATTCAACGGCAACAACACCAACAACCACAGCAGCGTACCGCGGGAAGACGACGGTTGAAGATGCAAATGAGTTTGTCTGCTTGGGCAGTAACACGGGTGAAAATGAAATCGACCAAAGTGGCCGGAAGGTGGCCGCACGGATTCAATTCCACGGACTCCACGGATAGCGGGAGGCCATGTTTTCTCGCGGTGACCAGATTTCAAACCACGTGCGCCACCCATCCGCCCATCCCATGCAGGCAGTGGAGCAATGACCGAGATTGCGTTCACCGGAGCAGGAAATTACAATAATTTCTATTTAAAATGTTCCGTTTTCTTACGGGTGTGGGTTTTTTTTTGTTGGTTCAGGCAGGGTTGATGAATAAATGCGCATCTGATTGTCACGAAAGCGTTTTTTTCCTCCGGTTCTGCGTGTCCTTTTTACGCAGGAGTTTGCTGTTTGTTTCACTACGCAAATTCGCTTCCATTCTGACCACGATTAATGACGTTGGAAATGATGTTGTGTTCCTTTTTTTACGTTTCATGCTGGACTGCCGGATTTCGGGCAAAAGATTTTCAGATAATTTTGCTAATTACGGAGAAGTGTAAGAAACAGAACGATAAATGCGTAACATACTTTACAATAACATAATATTTTATTGGTTTCTTTACTTTTATCACTGTTAAACCTTGCTAATATTTTCTAAATTTTACTAGCCATACTAGCGTTGCTTTTGATTTTTTTTCTACCTTTTCCTTCCTTATTAGCTTTAGACTTAGCAGCCATCACGTTTCTGGATAATGTCTTCAATATCGTGCAGTTTTAGACATTTGTCCTAAAAGAAAGATTCGAAAATTTCACCAATTCATTGTTGACACCTTAGGGCATGCTCTAGCAAAAATGTACGACTTTTGTTTTTGACGGCAGCCACATGTTTGACGGTTGCTATAGCTTTAATTGGACGACAAGTTGACAGCTAAAGGCTGCAGCCGACAAGCTGTCAAACAAAGTTGGCCTGGCTTTTATGCCGTTGCGAAAACACGATTTTAATTGGGATTTATAGTACAGTTTAAGCTATTCGTTTAGAGATCATTTTGTAACATTTACGTCAACCATACATTTTACCACATTTATGCAAAAAACTAATCGTCAGATTTTTTAACAACCAAAGCTCAAAGTTGTACCAGCGACACGTTCCACCATGATTGCTAATGTTTATATGTAAAAGAAATGTAAAAATGTTTCAACGACAATGTCTGACAAGCACATGTTTGAAGTTTTGCAATCTGAAATGAAACAAAATCGAACGAGCTGAATTTAGAAGCAATATTTCGTGTATTTGTATTCATTCATCGTAAAATTTCAACTAAATACCAAGGGTTCATTCATACTTAAACGGTCAATCTCATCGTAAACTAAAGGACTATGCCTATTAACTTCTTCATGGCTCTTCAGGAAGCAACGTCTAGTGTAAGACTAGATTGGAGAAGTGACTTTCGATCAATACATGTTAACCCCGCATATTTCAAAGCCTTCTGCGTTTTCAAAAACTAAGTAGAATCACAGCATTTTTTCCCCAGTTTCACCTATTCTAGAAGTGATTATTATGTGTAATTCAGGGATCGACCTAAACCAACTCGATACAATTCCTTCATTAAAAGTATTCAATCTGATACGTTAAACAGAGTATGAAAGCAGTGCATGGGAAATGGTATTTCATGAATCGGTGCAACGATTTCAAAATTCAGATAAATGAGTTGACGTAACTCTGGGAACTGTGCAAAAGTGGATGAAAAATGCTGTACCATAAAAAATGAAATGTAATCCAACATTAACCATTGGAATTTTCTAATTTCGTTGCAGGTATGTGTGAGCTACGCCTTCCATCCTGACCGAGCGGTTGTCCAACTCGTAAGTCACCCGCTTCCGACGTTGAATTTTGAGTAATCAAAACGGCAATAATTTCGCCGCCACTTTGCAGAAGCTACTTATCTCAACCATCGTGGATCAAGTATCCACTATGGAAAAGCGCCCAACCCCCACAAATATTCAAATTTGCTCGCTCCAACAATTAGCGGCGCCGGCCACAATGGTGATTGTGATAAAAAGCGCCCGTAACGCCACATCGGTCCAACTCACTCAAAAACTTGCCCGAGCGGTTCCGCTGCTGCATGTTGTTGGAGCCCGGCATAAAACTAATTACCTTCTAATTAGTTGTTGTGCCTTTTCTTCCATCCAACCGCTGCAGCGCTTCCAGCGCTCCAGCTCTGGTCAGCTTCCCAACCGCCTGACGTCACTCATTGAAAGCGAAAGAAAACGCATCTTTCCGCCCTGCAGGGGCCCCCGGATTCGGATGATAAATGAAAAGCAATCCACTCGAGCCGTCCATATCCGGTGCGGAACGCGAAACCGACCAGCCCTGGGCCAGCATTCGCATTCTGCAGCTCGCAAACCGGAACAAAAGGGCACACGGCTACGGCACCATTTTGGAGCGGCGCACGGCTTGTGACACCTTTTTCGCCGTTTCCCGAGTGTCGCCTGTTTGCTTTGGGGTTGCCCGTTTCAAACACAGGCTGCAGTTGAGGTTCTATTTTCAGAGCACCTTCCGTCTAGCGCCAGCTTAAGAATATCGACCATTGTTTGGGCGAACTGAAGAAATGTTACCTGTGTTTTGGAGATGGCGGTGGCGGTGGTGTTTAATTTTCTCGAGTGCCTTGTGACCTTGTTTTCGGAACATGCGACACTCCATTTCGGTTGAGAAACTTATACATTATTTTGCAGTGTTGCATAGATTCTAAATCTAAACACAAATATCTTAAAGAACAAATTGGTAAACTCAAGAAAGGAATTTGTGAAATTTTCCCATAAATAACTTTAAACAATAGCAGATAATGACACAATACTCACAATGTAGTGCATCTGATGTTGTTAACGTGATATTTTTATCGTGACATACCATTAAATACCAGAGCAGTAAACATCTCTAATCATTCATTTTCGAATCATTAAAATCTTATAGAAATTCTAGTCAATTTATCAAAACATATCTATAAATCTCTATGATATCTCAAACATAAATTTTCAATTCATTTCTGCACTTTAGAATATAAACATTGGAGGTTTGCAATCCATACTGAATGAATAGAAAAGTAAAAAAGTTATGTAATAAAAATATTTTCAAGATTTTTTAATATTCATTTCAAATGTAACAGTTTGACTTAAGCAACAGCAAATTAGAAACGTGAAAGCATAATTTCAAATTTTGCTTTGATATTTTCCCGAAGTTCAACAAACTGACGATGACCTAAAGCTTTGAATGCCAAAAAGTTGACACAGTTTTGAATAGCTTTGAATGAAGGTTTGATTTTTGAAGATCAAGATTCATGAATAAATTTTAAAATGTAATTTTGCTTATTATCATACTTTTTGTTACCTGTTTGTATAGTTCTTAAAATGAGTTCTATGGTCCTTCCTGTGTGAGCCAAACTACTGCCAGCTGTAGCAGTTGATTGAAGAAACATTTCCGAAACATTTCACCCACCTGTGTAGATTAAAGCATAACTTTGCATTGTCTAGAAACATCGTCACTAGGCCCCCCTTTCGGGGTGAAGATGGTAAAGATTTTGAGCTGGGTTACATGAAATATCGTACGCTAATTTTGAGCTCAACGGACGGGCCAACGCAACCGCATTAAGGGCCATCACCGATAGCAGATTGGCCGACGTGGAGCGGCGCAGCGGGGGCCGCGGCTACCGGGTGGGCCTCTTAAACGATTCTCTCGGCATAATTGTGAAGCAGTGTGTGAAAAGCACACAAGTTTGCCATGACAGCGCTATTACTATTGCCCTTCCCGGAAAGTTTCCGATGGCCGCAAATATCAGATCTGCTGCGGCTGATTCGATTGTGGTCTTACGGATGAGCGCGTACCTACCTTTCAGATGATCCGGCTGCGATGCCTCGCCCACGTTTCGCATGATGTCGCTCAGGCAGTGCTCTAGCGAGCGCATGTCCAAACCATTGCTCAGTCCGGTGCGGTCCTGCGAGGGGGGCGAAGCCAAATGACAGCTTATGTCATTCTGTCCTGTCCTCTTCTTCTTCTTACTATTGCGCTGTCAGAAAGCAAACTGTTTTTGTTAATAATAAAAAATAAAAGCGTCACCTCTTACGAATACACGTGGTTCTGCGTTCCCCCTTTTTTTATTAAAGTTAGCTCCTGCCAAACGCCTAGGTTAAACACTCTTTAGAGAAGGGGATCCCTTCTCCCTTCTAGAGAAAGTAAATTCCTTGTGAGCTCACCTTAAGCGCTTTCTTTTCACTCGAAAATAAAACCATATTTGTTCTTGAACAAACAAATTGCGCTTCAAATAATGCATTTCATAAAATTGAGGTGAACCATTAGACAAAAATGACGGACAAATATCCAGCACTTTTGGGCTTAATAATATCAAACCAAATTAAACACGTTATTCAACAAATTTAATAGTTGGAAAAAATATTATGAAAATGTGAGCATTTCTTTCTCACACAAAAAACATCAAAATTAAGCTTCAAAATTACATACCACCTTTGAAGCTTTCATTGCAAGACCAAGGTGACTAGATAGACATATCATTAAAAATGAAAGCGAGAAAGGCAGAGCTGTCAAACGAAATTGTTTGAAAGTACACTGAATGTTGTGCTAGCAATCTCAACTAGACTTTAGCCTTTCCAAAGACCATACTTAATACTTAATCTCCTTGTTCATCCCAGCCTTCTTATCTTGCTTTTCACATCCGTTTGATGCTAAATCCTGCACCTGCTTGCGTTAAATTGCTTTACATTCTGCTGTGCAGGTTTCTTTTGTCCTAAACTAATTTGTACCATAGCATGGATGTTTTAGGAGAGATATAAATAACATGTGCATACATATTTTAATTAATATGTAGCTTCCATACGTGTCACTTGTCACATTTATATGTATACCTTTGTGGACTCTAAACTGCAATATGTGGTTATATTTAAAAAGATAAGTACGCAGATTCCACATTTCATCACAAACATTTACACACCTTTTTCTGCCTCATGGAAGAGTTGCAGCGATGATTAGATTAAAGCTACGTCCCCCCACGCCCTATCCCGCAAAGCACGTTTCGCATTCTTTAACGCGGAAAATTGGTGTGAACCTCACGGAAAATCAATGCCTTGCGGGCAAAACAGGCGCACGTTAAATTGCACCCGGGCTCGTAAAACTCCACGTACGTATGACAAAACGGATGCAAAGCGGATGCGTTCCGAAGAAGGAAAAAAAACTCGTCAAATCTCTAAATTGGATCGAACGATATCACTGTACGGCGTATGATGACGCCTCTGCCGGTGGCAAAGTGGGAAAAGTTGTTTTTTTTTCTCGTGTTTGTTGTTGCTCTGTTTCCTATACTCGCTTCGCCAGCCCGGTAGCACCAAAACGTCGCTCCTCAAAGGGTCGGGGTAGCAGCCTCCGGGCAGCAGCCCCCGGGAAGCGAAAACTGCACCGGCGGCATCAGGCATCTCGCTATAATACCATCGCAACCAGCCAGCCATCCTCGGAATGGCAAAACTGGGTCGTATAAATATTTTCTTATTGGATTTTGAATGAAATATTTCCGCTTACCGCTCCGGCGTTCAGCCCGTTTTGCCCTCCACCCCCCCGCCCCCACCATGCTAACGCCCGTTCGGAAAGAGCAAAAGGACACCAGAAAGCCAATGCCAATGCCAGCGCGAACCGACAGTCCACACCTCGCGCATCGCCCCCGGGGCAGCTGTGTAAACCGTGCGCGCTGGTTCAGCTTTTTATGCCGCCGCCGCCGCCTTCCGGGTCGGGTCCGGGCACACATGGACGGCTGTTTTACCGAAAGATCACAGTCAATGACAAACCCGCGGGAAGGCGCACAAGAAGAAGCCGTCGTTTTCTAGCGCCTGGCAAAGTGAATGTGTGTGTGTGTGTATGTGGGAGTTTTTTTTTTGCTTCTCTTGCATATGAGATTGAGACGCGCGAGCTTACCGTGCCACCGTGGTACCACCGTACGTCACTAAGTGGATAAAATTGATTATTTTCTATCTGTTTATCCACGGTGACCTTTTCCCAGCCTTCCCAGCCCTGCATCGATCACAGCACAAACAGATCGATCGACATGTAATGTACCATAGCATCGTGATGGTAAAGGAAAAGGCAACACGGCGTCCACCTGGGAGTAAGGAAAGATACAGAAAAATATCCGTAGAAAAATAAGTCCAATGTCCCAAAGATTGCACGTTGGAAGGGAGCACCCTGAAAGGAGTCTCTGTTCCATCGGCACGAGAGCCAGGCGGAATTGATGTGTGGGAGTTTTTTTTTTGCTTCTCTTGCATATGAGATTGAGACGCGCGAGCTTACCGTGCCACCGTGGTACCACCGTACGGGGCGGTACATATTTAGCCCACCCACCCCCAAAGTTCTGCTGCAGGCAAACGGTGCCGCAAGAGGCAAAGTTTATCCGTCTTCCCGAGCAATCGAAGCCAAAAACCGCACACGTATGCGAAGGGATGAGCAATTCTTTTTCTGCGTCTTTTGCATATTCGCTCCCTTTTATGCGCTCCTGTGCCTCTCTCTCGCATCTGTTGCATCGGGTGGGTTCTTTGCCATGCATTCCGTGTTCTAATTCCTGCCGGTGGAAGTGAAATCGATTCGTTTTGCTGCTGGCGCTGGTCGGGCAAGAAATTCCCAACGTGCGAAAGGTTCGCCGGTGAGAATACACCGGTGGGCACGGAGCTGCAATCCTCCGGACGAAGCCACGTTGAACACATGCAAGAAGGCACGGTAAAGCCCCACCGTGCTGCTGTGCCGGGCGCGGACGGAAGGAGCGGGAAAATTCATTGGAAACGGCTCACCAGTCATCTGGAATGCACTGTGCGCGCAGTTCGTCTGTTATTTCTGAGAGAATGATCACTTTCTCGAAACCCCCGGCACGGCACAAGGTGAAGTCAAAACCAAACAGACTTGATTCCAGGGATTGGACAGCACAGACTTAGCTGGAATTTCACGTTGCGAATGTATCCACGGGCTGATGTGGGGTGTGGGAAAAATAGCAGTTTTATCCCCATTCATCCTGCCTCGACGCAGGGAGAACTAGTCTTCACATGTAATATGGTGAGTTATATGGCCGTACGTTGCATACTACCTTTGGACACACTTCTCTTTAAAAGAAGTGCTGTGAAATTTCACCTCAATTCGTGATTCATTTATACCAGCTACAGAATTAGTACAACTTTCTTCGATCGACTATACCGACCTTTCCAAACCACCCGACTCCCTTTGCCCGGTTCTGCACGCTTCCCATTGTGTTTGCAACGCTGCGTACCCTAAAGTGGAGCTCGCAAACACAAACATACACTAAGTGGATAAAATTGATTATTTTCTATCTGTTTATCCACGGTGACCTTTTCCCAGCCTTCCCAGCCCTGCATCGATCTTAGCACAAACAGATCAATCGACATGTAATGTACCATAGCATCGTGATGGTAAAGGAAAAGGCAACACGGCGTCCACCTGGGAGTAAGGAAAGATACAGAAAAATATCCGTAGAAAAATAAGTCCAATGTCCCAAAGATTGCACGTTGGAAGGGAGCACCCTGAAAGGAGTCTCTGTTCCATCGGCACGAGAGCCAGGCGGAATTGATTTATTTCTCGTCGGATCTGATTGAGCTTGTGCACAGTTCTCCCTCATCATAGCGGGCTGCTCCCGGGATGTAATAATTGAATGTCCACGTAGCAGAAGACAAGGCCAGGCTGGATGCTGATACGTCGTGAGTAGCACACGCGCTCGCATCTCCCGGAAGATCAAAGCGGCTTTGATAAGTGTACTTGCAGTCTTTGTGATGGATTGCATATCATTGATTGGAGTCATTTCACCTAATACGCAAGACCGATGAGTCTCAACTCTCGGCGCTCTTTATGTGAACAACTCTTGTGAAGAATTCCAATCAGGATAGGTTCTTGATATATGTTTTTTTTCGCATTATTTCTTATCTCAACTAAGCAGCCTGCATCATTGAAGCCAGAACACCACTCTTAATAATTAAAAACAAATTAAGTTTCCAAGGATGAATTCATACGTGAATAACCTTTCGCTTCGCAATAACCCTGCAATATGGAGCCCGACAGCAAAGGCCGGATTTTCGCGTAAAGCTTTTCTATAAAATATCGAAAATTCCTGCAACGCTGCATTCTGCGCTTACGCGACTCGAATGGAATGCATCTGCAGTGGCGGCAGCGCTGGATGCGAGCGTTTCAAACATCCGAACCTAATCAATTCCGATATCGTGCGTATCGCACCTCCGCACGCATCAAACGTCACCTTTCATCCAACTATGACACTTTGCTGTGCCGGGGCTACTATTTTTTGTCCCTTCCAGCCGATATCTGCAGTGACGACAAATCGGCCCGGTTCCCGGTACGTCAATCTGAAATCAACACGTTACCTCCACGCGCCCGTAACGCATGTGCTCGTGTTTAGTTTGGCGATCGGTCCCAAACCGGGCCCGAACCGTGCCGCAGATCTGTCTGGTTGGTATTTCATTGGGCGCGGAATTTCACCGCCAAATGACGAATGAACGCGGCGCGTGAAGGCGTGCCTTCCCCTCGAACGGCTTGTTCGCGAGACAAGCAGAGGGACTCGTCGGAAGGGGGTAAGCTGCCAGCACCCAATGCCTTCCCCCTTCCCGGATGACCCAAGGCTGATCAATTATGAACGATTCAATTCGCTTTTTCTCCCTTGCCATCGGAATGCTGGCACACATCCCTAGTCATATGCCATCCCGGGCCAGACTTCTTACCGGGCCTCGGAGAGCAGGGCCGGAATTTTGTTCGCGAATCACACAAAAACACACGCTCACGTTCACGCTTATACTAACCAGAAAGGTTAGCGCGATGGCTTCATGTCCCAGCGGCATATCGGAAACCCCGGGAAACGCTGATGAAAGAAACGCCCGGCCGTTGGCAGCGGCCCGAGCGAAATGGACCGAAATAGACGTGAACTATCCGCTCCAGCCTGTCCAGGACTGGCGGCGCTTTTTGCCCGGAGCTTTATCGCATCGCATTTCAGCCGCCGTGCCAATTTGGTTCCGCAGCAGGAGCAGAGCAGATACACCGAGGCCGACCTAGAAGCGAGCGCGCGCGCGAAGCTCAGGAAAAATTCATAAAACCATTAAAATTCTATAACCCACTCAATCAGCCACGGCGCTGCAAGATGCACCGAAAATTGGACAGTTGATATTTTCATTCAATTCCGGCACGGCCGGGCAAATCGTACCCGGGACGCCGGAGCCGTCCGTGCTGTGATTCCGTGCCAGCCGGAAACAAACGATCCACCAACGAACGGCCGGGTGCTGCGTTCCAGTTGTGCAGCTCATTTCCGCCAGGTCTGCGAGCGTGCAGCTTCTCCGCAAACTGTTTAGCCGGGCCGGGCCGAGGCCTAAACGACAATCAAACATTCGAACTGCCGCCACCGCCGTACTCCGCCGTGGCGTTCGATTCGTTATGCCCTACAATAGCGGATCATTTCACTTGCTCACACGAAACACCGAAGAGCCACCGGCACGGGGCAAAGCCCGCTCGAAACAGGTCCGCACGTCCCGTACTCGTCTGCTGGATTATTGGCAGTGTTATGGTAGCTATTCGGCTCACGGAAACCCTTTTCTGTGTGTACACGGTGGACAAATCCTCCCCTCCGCCCGATGGCGAGCACGGGACCAGGAATCATAATTAGAGCACGGCCAGCATTAGGCCGGCTGGAAATAGATGACGCGTGATGTTCCGGTACGATCCTGCCGGACAATGCATCGACTAAACTGTTCGGTGTGTGTGTGCGGAGTGAAGGAGTGAAACATGTTTCGAAACGAAACGCACGTTTTGTTTATTTGCCGGCAAGGGCAAGGGATGCAGCGAGCCGAAGTACCTTGTGACCGATGGATGGAACAACTCGGGTGACGTTGGGTAAACGTTTCACAAACACATTGTTTAGTATTTCGAATTGTCTAGAACGGTCAAGAGCTGAAGTTTCTCGCTCAGTTTCATCCTGCAAGTTTAGCAATTTCAATCCAAAGTTTAGGCTTCCTCTTTGAAACTTCTGTAGGAGACACTAAGTCTTCCCGTAGTGGCACTTATATTGCAAATGAATTCACAGTTAGCAGTTCCTGGCTATCTTTCTGCACGTTTATGTACAAGATTTTTCAGAACAGTTTATCTTCTTCCTAACGATTGCCATAATTTGCAGTGTTTAACTTTTTTTCCTACACCTGTCCTCGTCATATCAGGAGCTCTTTAAACATCGACCACTACAACGACCCGGTAAGTACTAGATATTTCTACGTTTAGTTCAACGCCAGGTAGGACTCCCTTTGCTCACTGTCCGCGTGGAAAATCTTCTACC
>KZ072674.1:62091-110465 GCA_002091845.1 Anopheles cracens | reverse complement strand
CGTGCGGACAGCGGGTTTGGAGATTTATGAGAACCAATAGTTATTATAGTGGCTGTGTTGGTCCGGTAAAAAGATGGGATTATGGTGCCGGCGCAACAATTTCTTCAAACCGACACATATCTTGTCTGCATGTATGTTGTTGTTTCGTTTTAGATGACTTGTAGAGTGCGAACAGCTATCTGCTCGCCACGTATACATAAGGTTTTCTTATTATGTCTATTTAAATCACATTGCCTAGCACAACTCTTCGAAACATTGATGTGATATTTATGTGACTTTGATCATTTAGATGCAAAAATGGAAACTTTAGGACATTTCGTTATAACTGAAACAGAAGCAGTTTTATTTCGAAGTACTTACACATGTTAGCAAACTATTTTCGGTGGTTTCAAGTGTGCCAATTTATTGTTTACCTCATTTAGTGCTATGGTGCTATCTTTACCACAATACAGTGGTTCAATCCCAAACGGTACCGATACTCAACGCTGCCACGGACCATCAACATCGGCCGGATAGTCACATCGTTCCAGTTCGGCAAACCAGCGCAGCTGAATGCGTTGGTCGTAGAAGTAAAACCCGGGGCACTCGTACACCGAAAGCGTACCGTCGGTGTTGCACGCGAGTAGCATACGATCGGAACACTGCGCGCTCGGGTCCACGTCCTGCGGTATCAGAAAGTTTCGCCGGCAGTGCTGGCAGTGGCGATGCACCACCGGATCGTACAGCTGTGGCGAGGTCCGATAATAGTGCTGATGATATTGACTGAAATCCGTCACCAGCGCACAGATCTTCCTATCGTCGTCCCAGTTGTGCAGGTTGGGGCAGGTGAACAGAACCGCCTGCCCGTAGACACAGCGATAGTACATGCCACGGTTCGTCTCGTGCGCGAACGCTATATGGAAACCCAAGTCGTACCGGGGACACATAAAGTCGGGAGTCGTGTTGGTAGGCATTTGCGATGACACCGTTGTTATGTAAACAATGCGTCTGTAGCAATCGGAAGGCGAGGAACATATGGAGCGCGATGAATATTGCATAAAAATGCAACGTGCGGACAGCGGGTTTGGAGATTTATGAGAACCAATAGTTATTATAGTGGCTGTGTTGGTCCGGTAAAAAGATGGGATTGTGGTGCCGGCGCAACAATTTCTTCAAACCGACACATATCTTGTCTGTATGTATGTTGTGGTTTCGTTTTAGATGACTTGTAGAGTGCGAACAGCTATCTGCTCGCCACGTATACATAAGGTTTTCTTATTATGTCTATTTAAATCACATTGCCTAGCACAACTCTTCGAAACATTGATGTGATATTTATGTGACTTTGATCATTTAGATGCAAAAATGGAAACTTTAGGACATTTCGTTATAACTGAAACAGAAGCAGTTTTATTTCGAAGTACTTACACATGTTAGCAAACTATTTTCGGTGGTTTCAAGTGTGCCAATTTATTGTTTACCTCATTTAGTGCTATGGTGCTATCTTTACCACAATACAGTGGTTCAATCCCAAACGGTACCGATACTCAACGCTGCCACGGACCATCAACATCGGCCGGATAGTCACATCGTTCCAGTTCGGCAAACCAGCGCAGCTGAATGCGTTGGTCGTAGAAGTAAAACCCGGGGCACTCGTACACCGAAAGCGTACCGTCGGTGTTGCACGCGAGTAGCATACGATCGGAACACTGCGCGCTCGGGTCCACGTCCTGCGGTATCAGAAAGTTTCGCCGGCAGTGCTGGCAGTGGCGATGCACCACCGGATCGTACAGCTGTGGCGAGGTCCGATAATAGTGCTGATGATATTGACTGAAATCCGTCACCAGCGCACAGATCTTCCTATCGTCGTCCCAGTTGTGCAGGTTGGGGCAGGTGAACAGAACCGCCTGCCCGTAGACACAGCGATAGTACATGCCACGGTTCGTCTCGTGCGCGAACGCTATATGGAAACCCAAGTCGTACCGGGGACACATAAAGTCGGGAGTGTCCGGAGCGAAACACCACTGCGGCAGGATTACGGGCATCACCGGTATCAGAACGTGGTGTCTCGTTAGGCAGTATGGATCCAGCTCGTAGAAATATGTATCTTCTACGTCGTGACGCTCCGGAGGTCTTTCAGGAACCCGTCGTTGTTCATCGTTTGTTACTCTACTTTCAGGAGTTTTAACGGTAAACGGACATCGTAGCGTTGTTGATGATTTTGTGGTTGGGTTATAAGCTTCCGTCATAAAGTAGGGAGCGGAAGTGGTGGTTACTATGTAGCTACCGTCTCTGTCACCTGCGGAACCGTTGTCCTCATCTGTTCGATCAGGTATATCGGAATTAGTTCCCTCCGGAGTCTGAAAGTACTTACTTCCTTCCTCAGATGCATAGCCATCTGCTGTCGGTGCTGAGGTCTCCACTGCATTACCGTCGGCTCTCCGGAAATGAATTTCCAATACTTCGTTCGGTTCCAGATAATATGTTTTATTCACGGACTGGACGTAGGTTTGCATCTGCGTTGCGTTTGTTTCTGGCGGAAATGAACTTTCGTTCGTATTTTGTGGATCTTTCGAATCACCTGTAGAAGGTTTCAGCTTCGAATCATCTTCACTACGATAAGTTTCGGGATATGAAGCTGGTGTATCGTCCATGGAAGATTTCGCTTCATATCCCTTTGCCTCAGGATGAGGACCTGAAGGTTCTCCTGCTGCATTCGGCATGGCGAAATCATCAGCAAGTAGTTCAACTTTTACTGAATTTATGTACGGTTCTATTTGAGATCCATCTCCCAATAAACTATCATTAGCAGGTGGAGAATTGTTGCTTAACGTCTCAGTTTGCTCGCTTTTCCCATATTGATCGTTTGATTGATCGGTCATCTTCTGTTCCTCTTTGCAATTATCTGTTTCACATGTTGCGATAGAAGGCTCTTCTGCTGGAATTCCTTCTCCTGTTACATTCGGCATGGCGAAATCATCAGCAAGTAATTCAATTTTTACAGAATTTATATACGGTTCTATTTTAGACTTATTTTCCAATTCACTGTCACTATCAGGCGGAGAATTGTTGCGTAATGTAGCATTTTGCTCACTTTCTCCATCTTGATGGATTGGTTGATCAATCGGCTTTTGGTCCTCTTTGCAATTTTCGGTTTCACATGTTGCGATAGAAGGCTCTTCTGCTGGAACTCCTTCTCCTGTTATATTCGGCATGGCAAAATCATCAGCCAGTAATTCAACTTTTGCTGAATTTATATACGGTTCTATTTGAGATCCATCTCCCAATAAACTATCACTATCAGGCGGAGAGTTGCTGCTTAGCGTCTCATTTTGCTCACTTTTCCCATATTGATCGTTTGATTGATCAATCATCTTCTGGTCCTCTGTGCAATTTTCTTTTTCACATTCTGCATTCTTCATTGTCTCATTGACGGTGCTTGTTGAATCTGAAGGAACTTGTTCCGGCACTCTCTCATCAGCGGGAAGTCTTACAGAATCATTCTGAGATGAATAATTATCACTATTCAATTGCTCTTGAGCTGTAGAAGAAGAGTTCGTTCTGTTCTCATGCCCATACAGTTGCACATCGTCTGGATTGAAATCATCAGCCAGCAGTTCGGTGGTATTAGTTTTTGAATTATCAGCAATGTTTTACCGATCGAAGAACAAACAGAAAAGAAAAACTATTTTCAACCATACGTCATATTTAATCGCGCGATACGGCAAAGTGTGTGTGCTAACTATTTACAAAACATTCACCACAGCAAGCTCGGTTTGCAGAAGCGTTCAGCTGCCGTTTACACAGACTCACACCGTGGGACATGCGAGCCGAAAGAGGATGTCAGTGGAGTATAGAATCTATATTTCGTTGTCTTTTGCCTTGATTCCGCGCGATCAAAGGGGTAACATACGAACAGTTCTCACATTGTTTATCCGATGTACCATTGCAACGTTTGCAAAATAGGTTCGAGTTGTAGAGCGAACGAAGCAGTCACGAAGCAGTTTTGTTGTTTGCCCAAGCTGGACAGGAAGCTACACTATCCTTACTAAAACAATGCATATTTATATTTTTCTAAATAAAACGAGAACCAACGCAGGAGGGCGAAGCAAGCCGCGCGGTACGTAATTTATGTGTTCAACTGTGGTTAGGAATAATCAATCAACTGTTCGCAAAGGGTTAAAATGGAGGCATCTTCAAAGATTTTTCTCACAAAACCGTTCGATGGCGCGATTCCTTTTTTTTTATTGTTGTTGCTTGTACACTTTTCAGCCCGGTCCAAACATTCGTCCAAAACTACACGACCTGCCCGAAGAGTGCGTGCGGGAAATCATCCTCCGGATCAGCGACTACAAGGACCTGGAGGCTTCCGCGTCCGCCTGGTCGCTGATGGCCGCCCTGATCTCCGAGCAACGCGTGTGGCGCGAGCTGTCACACTACCACTTCACCAAGCAGCAGATCGAGCTGATACTAGAGAAGATGTGCCTGCAGGACACGAAGGAGCGGCACCGCAGCTGGCAGGCGATCTACCACGCACTGAGAAAGTACGGCTGCATGTTGAGGTGGCGGATTGAAGGCACGAGTTTTACTACAATTGTTTACCCTGTTTCCTCCCCAGAACGTACGGAGTGCCCGAGCAGCTGCAATACAAAGAAAGTCTGTACTTTTGCCGGCTTTGCCGGTGCCTGTTCTGGCCGTCCGCAGGGCACCCGTGCATCGTCGACCAGTGTCCCGACTTTCGGCAACGCGTCCAGGAGGCTGGCAACAGCAACAGCAACGAATCGCAACCCGTGCCGCCGGCCAAGTTTCTGCAATACTTTTCGCTGTAAAAGAACATCAGGTAATCTGCGAAATTCGTCGTTGATCGCGATCAAAGGGGTAACATACGAACAGTTCTCACATTGTTTATCCGATGTACCATTGCAACGTTTGCAAAATAGGTTCGAGTGTTCGAAAACGCGTGTAAGATGGAGCCCAAATCAGATAGACATAATGTGATACGCAAAGGTGCCGAATAAAAGCGGGTGAGATGACCGGACGATGCGGAGTGAAATGGATAAAAAAAAAAACAAACTCATATAAAGCGCAGTTATGCGAAGCGAATAGTTTTTAGCCACACATAGCTAAAGCACACTCAGTTCTACCTATTGTTGTGAAATCGTTTCGCAATCGCTTTTTGGACGTTTTTTATCCACCTCAAACGACTAGCTTTTTTCGTGTGCACGTTGTGGGACTAGTGGGACGAACATCCCTGGACGATGGCGAATAGCGGAAGCAAGAAATCGTTACATGTTATCGGGCAATCGAAAATGTGGTAGATGTTTCAATGTTCCTTTAGGGCCCTGCAAAACGTTTCCCCCTCACGTTCCCATCATATGTGTCCGCATGTGGTTGCTATTGTAGAGTGTGAAATAACCTTCACTACGGCCAATTGGACGATTTCAGTTGTAGTATAATTTAAGTGTAAACAGATGCGGTGTGCGTTTCGTTGGTTGTCTATTACGCCTGTGCGTTTTTCCCCGTTTCGTTGGTGCGGCGTTGGAATTGTAGATTCCATTCATTTCACGTTTTATGGAGACAACACCGATAAACGCTTAGTAGACAATTTCGTAGTGATGTTGAACGAACGTAAAACTACCAGTTGTAGAGAACAAGCAGCAGAAATTGAAGCAGAGTGCAGGAAGAGATATAGGAAGCAACATATTCAAATAATGCAACATGAAAACAAAATATCACTACAGAAAAGTGAACGTTTTAAGTAAAGCTACGATATTACAAAGAATGTGTTATATATTGTTTACCTCTTCCGAACAATTATGATTTATGCGGCTGATAATTATTGCATGTTCTTTTTTCGAAATATTATCAAAATCTCTGGTTTATTAAGACCCTCATACGAATGTGGTAATGAAAAATATTTCATAGGCATTATTAGCCTTCGATTCAGTTTTTACCTTGGTTGTACAGTAGCCGACCTCGCACGTTTAATTATTTTTTTAAACATTTAAAGTACATCGATGGAATCGTCGAGCTATTGCACAACCTAGTCATAATTTTTAATAATTCCCAATGTATTATTCTGCCTCTTCATAAACTAACAATGAAAGAAATCAACATCAAACCAAAAAATGTTGATATAGTCATTTTAAAATATTGTTTCAGTCTTTAGTTGAAATATACACATTTTTTAACACAAACGGTCATCTCAAACTCAGCTGTGGCATTTCACATTTTGGCAGTTATGAGTTTTCGGTAGGAGGCAGCCCTGTTACACCGGGTGTTTTTGGCGGAATTTTGGATTAACTTTGCTATCAAATGAATTTGACACGTTTTACCATGGTACGGAAAAATATTCGCTTCGTTTTATTGATAATAAACCGATTACAATATGTAATTTTTACTTGAATCTTTCCGTCGCTCCAAAATGGAATCCATAAACAACCGCCAGACCTCGCTGTAGGTAGGACAAATGGCAGCGGTATTCGTTGTGTTTTCGCTGTTTTCTAATTTTGACGCCTACAGACGTCAGGCTACCTGAGAAATCACAACAAACTCAACAAAACACCTTGCCAATTTGGAAATTTGCCGTGCGTTAAAGTTAGTTAAAGTACACGAAAGCATAATTTATGCAAAGTTCGTTCTGAAATTGTCCTGTGTTTGCTATAAAGAAAAAGGAACGCGACCGTTTAGCAGAAAGCGGTAGAATTTGGGCTAAAGAAAATCCTCTCACGGCATTTTTTTCTCGCTCGCTCTCTCTCTCTCTTTCTCTTGCTCCTGGTGCCTCCATCCATCCGTTGTCGGGTCGCGAAAACGTGTGTTAAATTTTCCGCGTGTGAAAAGAAAGGTGAAAGTCGGTGCGTGCTGTGGAAAACATACGCAGCTTGCACTTCCGCGTCTCCACTCGTCGTATCCTCGTTGCACGGGTAGAGTAAAGTTCGAGCGACAACAGCCCGTGTCCCAGCACTTACCGGAATGGCTGCTGCACCTGTTATCATCCCATCTATCGCGAAGCATACATCAACGGTAAGTGGGTGTTTTTTTGTGTTGTTTTCGTTGTTTCATCGTCCCGCAATCATGAAAGCTTGCACTTGCGGCTAAAGGCTCGCGGTGCTACTGTCCCGCGAAGCCCACTCGGATCGGATCGATGTTTTGATACTGTACCGTCTCTTATCTCTCTTCTCGTTGCAGCTATAAATTGAAGCAGAGTGCAGGAAGAGATATAGGAAGCAACATATTCAAATAATGCAACATGAAAACAAAATATCACTACAGACAAGTGAACGTTTTAAGTAAAGCTACGATATTACAAAGAATGTGTTATTTATTGTTTATCTCTTCCGAACAATTATGATATATGTGGCTGATAATTATTGCATGTTCTTTATTCGAAATATTAGCACAGTACAGTAGCCGACCTCGCATTCCGGTCTTTGCGCCAAGTAGATGCACGTTTTATTATTTTTTTCTAAACATTTAAAGTACATCGATGGAATCGTCGAGCTATTGCACAACCTAGTCATATTTTTTTAATAATTCCCAATCTATTATTCCGCCTCTTCATAAATTATCAATGAAAGAAATCAACATCAAACCAAAAAATGTTGATATAGTCATTTTAAAATATTATTTCAGTCTTCAGTTGAAATATATACATTTTTTATATGTGCATAACACAAACGGTCATCTCAAATTCAGCTGTGACATTTCACATTTTGGCAGTAATGAGTTTTCGGTAGGAGGCAGCCCTGTTACACCGGGTGTTTTTGGCGGAATTTTGGATTAACTTTGCTATCAAATGAATTTGACACGTTTTACCATGGTACGGAAAAATATTCGCTTCGTTTTATTGATAATAAACCGATTGCAATATGTAATTTTTGCTTGAATCTTGCTGTCGCTCCAAAATGGAATCCATAAACAACCGTCAGACCTCACTGTAGGTAGGACAAATGGCAGTGGTATTCGTTGTGTTTTCGCTGTTTTCTAATTTTGACGTCTACAGACGTCAGGCTTCCTGAGAAATCACAACAAACTCAACAAAACACCTTGCCAATTTGGAAATTTGCCGTGCGTTAAAGTTAGTTAAAGTACACGAAAGCATAATTTATGCAAAGTTCGTTCTGAAATTGTCCTGTGTTTGCTATAAAGAAAAAGGAACGCGACCGTTTAGCAGAAAGCGGTAGAATTTGGGCTAAAGAAAATCCTCTCACGGCATTTTTTTCTCGCTCGCTCTCTCTCTCTCTTTCTCTTGCTCCTGGTGCCTCCATCCATCCGTTGTCGGGTCGCGAAAACGTGTGTTAAATTTTCCGCGTGTGAAAAGAAAGGTGAAAGTCGGTGCGTGCTGTGGAAAACATACGCAGCTTGCACTTCCGCGTCTCCACTCGTCGTATCCTCGTTGCACGGGTAGAGTAAAGTTCGAGCGACAACAGCCCGTGTCCCAGCACTTACCGGAATGGCTGCTGCACCTGTTATCATCCCATCTATCGCGAAGCATATACTAACCTACGGATAACCTATATATACTATGATATTCAACCGTTTTGCTAGAACAGCATTAGTGCACACATGGCCACAACTAATAGGCGCTCTAGCAAGGTTCGATTTGTTGTCGTGTACTGTCAAGTTTCGTAGACGGTAAACGCATATAACTTTAATATATAACACTTTTTCACTCTCTCTCTCTCTCTTACTTCATCTGATTGTGATAAGCATACCGTTCGGTTGTTCAATCTGTGTTCCGAAGGGTGTTAATCCATGGTCGTACGTAATGATCTTGATTCGATGATATCTGCAGGTATAAGCGGGGGTGTGATAGCGCGAAAACGAGATAGGGCAAATGAGAGAGTGAATTTAATGTCTGAAAGATAGGCATTGGGGAATGCGATAGTTCGAAAACGCGTGTAAGATGGAGCCCAAATCAGATAGACATAATGTGATACGCAAAGGTGCCGAATAAAAGCGGGTGAGATGACCGGACGATGCGGAGTGAAATGGATAAAAAAAAAAACAAACTCATATAAAGCGCAGTTATGCGAAGCGAATAGTTTTTAGCCACACATAGCTAAAGCACACTCAGTTCTACCTATTGTTGTGAAATCGTTTCGCAATCGCTTTTTGGACGTTTTTTATCCACCTCAAACGACTAGCTTTTTTCGTGTGCACGTTGTGGGACTAGTGGGACGAACATCCCTGGACGATGGCGAATAGCGGAAGCAAGAAATCGTTACATGTTATCGGGCAATCGAAAATGTGGTAGATGTTTCAATGTTCCTTTAGGGCCCTGCAAAACGTTTCCCCCTCACGTTCCCATCATATGTGTCCGCATGTGGTTGCTATTGTAGAGTGTGAAATAACCTTCACTACGGCCAATTGGACGATTTCAGTTGTAGTATAATTTAAGTGTAAACAGATGCGGTGTGCGTTTCGTTGGTTGTCTATTACGCCTGTGCGTTTTTCCCCGTTTCGTTGGTGCGGCGTTGGAATTGTAGATTCCATTCATTTCACGTTTTATGGAGACAACACCGATAAACGCTTAGTAGACAATTTCGTAGTGATGTTGAACGAACGTAAAACTACCAGTTGTAGAGAACAAGCAGCAGAAATTGAAGCAGAGTGCAGGAAGAGATATAGGAAGCAACATATTCAAATAATGCAACATGAAAACAAAATATCACTACAGAAAAGTGAACGTTTTAAGTAAAGCTACGATATTACAAAGAATGTGTTATATATTGTTTACCTCTTCCGAACAATTATGATTTATGCGGCTGATAATTATTGCATGTTCTTTTTTCGAAATATTATCAAAATCTCTGGTTTATTAAGACCCTCATACGAATGTGGTAATGAAAAATATTTCATAGGCATTATTAGCCTTCGATTCAGTTTTTACCTTGGTTGTACAGTAGCCGACCTCGCACGTTTAATTATTTTTTTAAACATTTAAAGTACATCGATGGAATCGTCGAGCTATTGCACAACCTAGTCATAATTTTTAATAATTCCCAATGTATTATTCTGCCTCTTCATAAACTAACAATGAAAGAAATCAACATCAAACCAAAAAATGTTGATATAGTCATTTTAAAATATTGTTTCAGTCTTTAGTTGAAATATACACATTTTTTAACACAAACGGTCATCTCAAACTCAGCTGTGGCATTTCACATTTTGGCAGTTATGAGTTTTCGGTAGGAGGCAGCCCTGTTACACCGGGTGTTTTTGGCGGAATTTTGGATTAACTTTGCTATCAAATGAATTTGACACGTTTTACCATGGTACGGAAAAATATTCGCTTCGTTTTATTGATAATAAACCGATTACAATATGTAATTTTTACTTGAATCTTTCCGTCGCTCCAAAATGGAATCCATAAACAACCGCCAGACCTCGCTGTAGGTAGGACAAATGGCAGCGGTATTCGTTGTGTTTTCGCTGTTTTCTAATTTTGACGCCTACAGACGTCAGGCTACCTGAGAAATCACAACAAACTCAACAAAACACCTTGCCAATTTGGAAATTTGCCGTGCGTTAAAGTTAGTTAAAGTACACGAAAGCATAATTTATGCAAAGTTCGTTCTGAAATTGTCCTGTGTTTGCTATAAAGAAAAAGGAACGCGACCGTTTAGCAGAAAGCGGTAGAATTTGGGCTAAAGAAAATCCTCTCACGGCATTTTTTTCTCGCTCGCTCTCTCTCTCTCTTTCTCTTGCTCCTGGTGCCTCCATCCATCCGTTGTCGGGTCGCGAAAACGTGTGTTAAATTTTCCGCGTGTGAAAAGAAAGGTGAAAGTCGGTGCGTGCTGTGGAAAACATACGCAGCTTGCACTTCCGCGTCTCCACTCGTCGTATCCTCGTTGCACGGGTAGAGTAAAGTTCGAGCGACAACAGCCCGTGTCCCAGCACTTACCGGAATGGCTGCTGCACCTGTTATCATCCCATCTATCGCGAAGCATACATCAACGGTAAGTGGGTGTTTTTTTGTGTTGTTTTCGTTGTTTCATCGTCCCGCAATCATGAAAGCTTGCACTTGCGGCTAAAGGCTCGCGGTGCTACTGTCCCGCGAAGCCCACTCGGATCGGATCGATGTTTTGATACTGTACCGTCTCTTATCTCTCTTCTCGTTGCAGCTATCCGTCGGAGCAAGCACATCTGCATCTAAATCACAAGTAATATAAATATTCTCGACGTCTACGTCGTCGTCGTCGTCGTCGTGTTAAAGCAATCATGTGTGTGCGTGCGTTTGCGTGAATACAGCGGGAAGAAGAAGAAAGGCCAAAAAGGGCGAAAGGTGAACGTTCCCACTTGAATCCTTAAAACGGACTGCAAAACAATACAGAAACTGAGTCAATGTTTTCAACCCGAATCGTGAACTATTCGTACCTCGAACCGGATCATGCTCGGTGGGTTCTCGCAGGGCGGTGCACTCGCACTGTACGCGGGCCTCACGTTCGCGGAACCGCTGGCTGGCGTGATGGCCCTGTCCTGCTGGTTGCCACTGCACAAAAGCTTCCCCGGTGTGCGAAAGTGTCCGGACACGGTGCCGGTGAGTATGGGCACGGTTTATTCTAACTGCGTGGTAATTTTAAAGTGGAACCTGGTTGCGTTTACTATGCGCAAGCCTTTATAAGCAGATTGCATTAGTAACTACTTGCTGGAACTGTGTTACGGCATATTTCCATATTTCAAATTATTTCTAATAATTTGTTGCGTTTGCAGTTCTCTTTCATATACGAAGCAAATCCGGGCCGCGTACGTTCCTAACCATCCGTGTTTCGCTTGCAGGTCCTTCAGTGCCACGGTGACTGTGATCCGATCGTGTTCTACAAGTTTGGTCAATTATCATCCAGCGTGCTGAAGTCGTTCATGAAGAATTCGCACTTTCAGACGTACCAGGGGCTCGGTCATAGCTCCTGCGAGCCCGAGCTGAGCGATATGAAGGTGAGAACTGGGACAGCACGGAAAGGAGCTTTGTTTCTGTTAATAATAACATAATTGATCTACTGTCCCGCGAAGCCCACTCGGATCGGATCGATGTTTTGATACTGTACCGTCTCTTATCTCTCTTCTCGTTGCAGCTAATCTTCCTTCATGGCCTCGGCGATACCGGGTAGGTGTGCCGCTGCAGGGCAGGGAGTTCATAATCAGGGTACCGCGGTTCCATACCGGGGCCTGTGTGGGTAGCAAAACTGTGACAACTGCCGTGAAAATGGAAAGGAAAAATCAATTTCCACCGCTGTTACTTCCCGTCGCCTCGCCCTCATTGCAGCCCACTTGAAGGGCGGGCATTGTGTGCGGTGTTTTCCTCTTTTACTTCTTGTTCGAGTTTTCATGTGCGACACACAAACACACGCCGCTGGTCGTGTGTCGTCCCTTGTGTGAGACGAGTGACCTTCAGATCGTCCATCATCGAGCTTGGACCGACCTACGGCGTGACCTGGAGTGTTCATGTGGCGCGCTTTCTCTAAAAGGCTTCGCCCACCCTTCGCTACTGTTGTGGGCAAAACATTGATTTAATTATGTAATTTCATTGTCACACCAATCAGTGCCCTTCTTAGGCACAACGCGCTCCCATGCGCCAGGAGGCCCGAGGCTCGTTAATGTTTCAGGCTAACTGCGGCTAATGTAACGTGGCACACGGTTTCTTCATCTTGCAGCCATGGGTGGGCCACCTCGATGGGTTCGCTCCGAACACCGGACATGAAGGTAATCTGCCCGACGGCGCCGAACATGCCGGTCACGATGAACGGCGGCTTCCGGCTGAACTCCTGGTTCGACCTGAAGTCCATCTCGATCAGCGACCCGGAGGACGAGGAGGGCATCAAGAAGGCGACCCGGTACGTGCACGAGCTGATCCAGAGCGAAATGAAGGCCGGCATCACCTCGAACCGGATCATGCTCGGTGGGTTCTCGCAGGGCGGTGCACTCGCACTGTACGCGGGCCTCACGTTCGCGGAACCGCTGGCTGGCGTGATGGCCCTGTCCTGCTGGTTGCCACTGCACAAAAGCTTCCCCGGTGTGCGAAAGTGTCCGGACACGGTGCCGGTGAGTATGGGCACGGTTTATTCTAACTGCGTTCGTCGTGTTAAAGCAATCATGTGTGTGCGTGCGTTTGCGTGAATACAGCGGGAAGAAGAAGAAAGGCCAAAAAGGGCGAAAGGTGAACGTTCCCACTTGAATCCTTAAAACGGACTGCAAAACAATACAGAAACTGAGTCAATGTTTTCAACCCGAATCGTGAACTATTCGTCCTTGCAATAATTATAGCGTACCCGCGTTCAACCGGATCGTCGTAGCCTGCTGCGTTCGTAGTGTTGTTTGTGGCAGAGGCCTCTCTCCCACATAGGTAGTGAAATGGCTAGGATGTTCGGAAGGGGCCGCAGGCGGGTGCCGCTAGTAACTATTACTTCTAGACTTTATCGCCTCCGGCTTTACATTACCATTCAGGCGCGTGTAACCAGCAAACTGAGTATGGTGTGATAGCGAGACCGGAACGGGTCACGAACGAATGGGCAGGGTATGCATACTATAGAACAAAATAAGTATTCATGAACAAAAAACAAGCGAAATTCAAACCGCAATCTAACCGCTGTCCGACGAGAATGGCATAGAGAGGGGTGGAAAGAGAGAAAAGTTACTGCACAAAAGCTTCCCCGGTGTGCGAAAGTGTCCGGACACGGTGCCGGTGAGTATGGGCACGGTTTATTCTAACTGCGTTGCAATTTTTTAGTGGAACCTGGTTGCGTTTACTATGCGCAAGCTTTTATAAGCAGATTGCATTAGTAATTACTTACTGGAACTGTGTTACGGCATATTTCCATATTTCAAATTATTTCCATAGACCCCATCAGGTCGTTAGCGTTCCATTCTTGTTCAGTCAACATCAGGCAACGAAATTTACGTTGGCCCATGCAGTTCTCTTTCATATACGAAGCAAATCCGGGCCGCGTACGTTCCTAACCATCCGTGTTTCGCTTGCAGGTCCTTCAGTGCCACGGTGACTGTGATCCGATCGTGTTCTACAAGTTTGGTCAATTATCATCCAGCGTGCTGAAGTCGTTCATGAAGAATTCGCACTTTCAGACGTACCAGGGGCTCGGTCATAGCTCCTGCGAGCCCGAGCTGAGCGATATGAAGGTGAGAACTGGGACAGCACGGAAAGGAGCTTTGTTTCTGTTAATAATAACACAATTGATTCCTATTGCAGAAATTTGTTGAAGATCACGTTCCTCGCCAGTGAAGTGTGCGCTACCTGTCGCATCGTACGTAGAGAAGAGCTAATATTCGCAAAAAAAACACAACAAATAATAGTAGTACCAGCTCGTAGAATATCTTTGTTCTTCTGCAATTGTTTTAACCATTATTCTATTACTCCAAATTGTAATTTATTTAACGCCACGACTAAAATACCGCGCCTGGACGCGAGCGTGCGTGCCGTCGGAGCAAGCACATCTGCATCTAAATCACAAGTAATATAAATATTCTCGACGTCTACGTCGTCGTCGTCGTCGTCGTCGTGTTAAAGCAATCATGTGTGTGCGTGCGTTTGCGTGAATACAGCGGGAAGAAGAAGAAAGGCCAAAAAGGGCGAAATGTGAACGTTCCCACTTGAATCCTTAAAACGGACTGCAAAACAATACAGAAACTGAGTCAATGTTTTCAACCCGAATCGTGTACTATTCGTCCTTGCAATAATCAAAGCGTACCCGCGTTCAACCGGATCGTCGTAGCCTGCTGCGTTCGTAGTGTTGTTTGTGGCAGAGGCCTCCCTCCCACATAGGTAGTGCAATGACTAGGATGTTCGGAAGGGGCCGCAGGCGGGTGCAGCTAGTAACTATTACTTCTAGACTTTATCGCCTCCGGCTTTACATTACCATTCAGACGCGTGTAACCAGCAAACTGAGTATGGTGTGATAGCGAGACCGGAACGGGTCACGAACGAATGGGCAGAGTATGCACATTATAGAACAAAATAAGTATTCATGAACAAAAAAACAAGCGAAATTCAAACCGCAATCTAACCGCTGTCCGACGAGAATGGCATAGAGAGGGGTGGAAAGAGAGAAAAGTAAAACTTTTGCTTTTAGTCATACCAGTCATCCGTCGCATGTAGGCCAGTTCGGAGCGATGCCCGGCTCTAGTATTATGCAACTACTGTACTTCTAGCGAATTAAAAGCTCATGCTGTTTCTGGCTTCGAATGTATTATGGGAAGTGTTTTGCCCCTCTTCAGTTTGCTACTTTGTTTTCTCTCTCTTCTATTTACCACCCTTCTGCTACTGTTTCGTTTTTTACTTGTTTTATAATGTTATTATACTTTCATGGATGCTTTCCTTCTACCTTGCTCTATTCAATTTATGTTTAATAACTCCAACAAAATCGCGTGCAATGGCAAATGCGTTAGTGCTGCTCCAACTCGTCAATGGCTTTTCAAATTTCAACATAATTCATAAATTTAACATTTAATTGACTTTTCGCTCCCCTTTAGGGTTAGCGTGGCGCAAAAACGCGTCGTGGCTTCATGCTCATGGCGCAAATCGCTAAAAGACACCGGTATCGAGGGCAGTAGCTTAGACAGGCGTACGCGAACGAACTAGAGAGATAGGAGACGCGGAGAGAGAGAGAGAGAGAGAGTGAGCGAGAGAGCAGGTGAAAGAGAATGAGAGGCTACAGGGCGGAAGAACGTACACACTAATCAGCGTATTGTAATTTTGGGTCGTAAAACTCCGCAAGAGATTTAACAACAATATATTTTAGGTTAAAAAACAACTCAGAATGCTGTGTGTCGTTTTATGCGTGTATTTACTTGAAAACCCGGCGCAATATTCGTTTGGTATTAAATTCTGCAACCGAAGTTTGTATTCGGTGTGCACGAAGGATTGCGGAAGGTTATTTTTTCTGAATAACTGGCAATGGATGCAGTGGGACATCACAGAAGTTCCTTATTGTCGTGTATTTCATTGTTACGGTACATACGCTCCTCCACCTTAGTGCGCTAAACGAATGCTGGCGAATCGGTAGCCGCGCGTCTGCGTGCCCCGCACCAGCACCTTCACCGTGCCCTTGGTGCAGATCTTGAACAGCTTCTCCAGTCCCCTCGCCGTCACGTACCCGATGCCGGTCACGTTGCCCTCGGACAGGGTGAATCCGCACTGCGTCACGTACCCGAAGCACTCGCGCGTGCACTGGTTCCGGATGCTGGGCGGTGAACCCGGCAACCACAGCTCGGCCATCCGTTTCAGCTGCTCCTCGACCAGCGTCCGATTGTCGGGCTGCGGGATTCGCACCAGCACCCCCGGGTTAGGGCGAAAGGTGAACGTTCCCACTTGAATCCTTAAAACGGACTGCAAAACAATACAGAAACTGAGTCAATGTTTTCAACCCGAATCGTGTACTATTCGTCCTTGCAATAATCAAAGCGTACCCGCGTTCAACCGGATCGTCGTAGCCTGCTGCGTTCGTAGTGTTGTTTGTGGCAGAGGCCTCTCTCCCACATAGGTAGTGAAATGGCTAGGATGTTCGGAAGGGGCCGCAGGCGGGTGCCGCTAGTAACTATTACTTCTAGACTTTATCGCCTCCGGCTTTACATTACCATTCAGGCGCGTGTAACCAGCAAACTGAGTATGGTGTGATAGCGAGACCGGAACGGGTCACGAACGAATGGGCAGGGTATGCATACTATAGAACAAAATAAGTATTCATGAACAAAAAACAAGCGAAATTCAAACCGCAATCTAACCGCTGTCCGACGAGAATGGCATAGAGAGGGGTGGAAAGAGAGAAAAGTAAAACTTTTGCTTTTAGTCATACCAGTCATCCGTCGCATGTAGGCCAGTTCGGAGCGATGCCCGGCTCTAGTATTATGCAACTACTGTACTTCTAGCGAATTAAAAGCTCATGCTGTTTCTGGCTTCGAATGTATTATGGGAAGTGTTTTGCCCCTCTTCAGTTTGCTACTTTGTTTTCTCTCTCTTCTATTTCTATTTCTATTTCCACCCTTCTGCTACTGTTTCGTTTTTTGCTTGTTTTATAATTTTATTATACTTTCGTGGTTGCTTTCCTTCTACCTTACTCTATTCAATTTATGTTTAATAACTTCAACAAAACCGCGTGCAATGGCAAATGCGTTAGTGCTGCTCCAACTCGTCAATGGCTTTTCAAATTTCAACATAATTCATAAATTTAACATTTAATTGACTTTTCGCTCCCCTTTAGGGTTAGCGTGGCGCAAAAACGCGTCGTGGCTTCATGCTCATGGCGCAAATCGCTAAAAGACACCGGTATCGAGGGCAGTAGCTTAGACAGGCGTACGCGAACGAACTAGAGAGATAGGAGACGCGGAGAGAGAGAGAGAGAGAGAGTGAGCGAGAGAGCAGGTGAAAGAGAATGAGAGGCTACAGGGCGGAAGAACGTACACACTAATCAGCGTATTGTAATTTTGGGTCGTAAAACTCCGCAAGAGATTTAACAACAATATATTTTAGGTTAAAAAACAACTCAGAATGCTGTGTGTCGTTTTATGCGTGTATTTACTGAGAGAGAGAGAGAGAGTGAGCGAGAGAGCAGGTGAAAGAGAATGAGAGGCTACAGGGCGGAAGAACGTACACACTAATCAGCGTATTGTAATTTTGGGTCGTAAAACTCCGCAAGAGATTTAACAACAATATATTTTAGGTTAAAAAACAACTCAGAATGCTGTGTGTCGTTTTATGCGTGTATTTACTTGAAAACCCGGCGCAATATTCGTTTGGTATTAAATTCTGCAACCGAAGTTTGTATTCGGTGTGCACGAAGGATTGCGGAAGGTTATTTTTTCTGAATAACTGGCAATGGATGCAGTGGGACATCACAGAAGTTCCTTATTGTCGTGTATTTCATTGTTACGGTACATACGCTCCTCCACCTTAGTGCGCTAAACGAATGCTGGCGAATCGGTAGCCGCGCGTCTGCGTGCCCCGCACCAGCACCTTCACCGTGCCCTTGGTGCAGATCTTGAACAGCTTCTCCAGTCCCCTCGCCGTCACGTACCCGATGCCGGTCACGTTGCCCTCGGACAGGGTGAATCCGCACTGCGTCACGTACCCGAAGCACTCGCGCGTGCACTGGTTCCGGATGCTGGGCGGTGAACCCGGCAACCACAGCTCGGCCATCCGTTTCAGCTGCTCCTCGACCAGCGTCCGATTGTCGGGCTGCGGGATTCGCACCAGCACCCCCGGGTTAGCGCGCTGGAGCCGTTTCTTCTGGCGCACCCGTCGATTGCGCAACCGTTTCAGGGTGCGAAGGTGCTGCGCCCGCAGCACGGTCCGTTCCGGTGCGTGCGGATCTTTGCGCGCCGGTTCCACGTACACCGGATCGTACACGGACGCCAGGCGGTTCTGTTTGTTCGTGCGAAAATCGCTCCGGTTCGGTAGACAGATGAGCGCATTGTCACCCGGATTGCCGCGGGTTTTCAGTGTTATCAGCACGGGCACGAGTGCGTCCGGCGGTAGGCCGATGGACTGTACGTTGAACTTTCGCTTGAGCGCTAGGTTCAGCTTGGCCAGCTGTTCCTGGTCACGTAGCACGAAGTAACGGGCGTCCACCGCCTTCGGTCGGTTCCATTCGGGCACGAGCTGCGCCCAGGGGCACCGGAACGGGGACACGATGGCAAGCTTCGTGTAGTTGATGCGCTTGTTGTTCGGACGGTTGAAGTATTTCTTTAGCGCTTCCGACTGCTTGCGGGCAGCTTCCTGCCGGCCGAACTCAGTGTCCGGCACGCCCGTCCGATCGTTGCCCGTTTCGAGCGCCACCATCTCCAGCTCCTGTTGGCCGACGGGTTTCGCACCCCACAGCACGAACGATTGCCACACGGCCAGACCGTATCCGGCGGGAACGATCACATCCCAGCCGGAACCGTACCCGAGCCGCTTGTAGTGGGCATCCTGCGAGCCGGGCGATTGCAGCAGCAGGAGCGGCAGTGGCTGCAGGTGGGACTCGGATACACACTGCTCCCCTGGCACGAGGCTTTCGGTGGCACGCAGCACATTCAGCTCGTGGGCCGTTTTCATTTCCTCGCCGATGCGATTTCGGATCGATTCATCCCAGATGGGGGAAAAACTTCGCAGGGATCGCGGTTGCGGCACGTCCGGGAGTACCGGCTGGGCGAAATTGTAGCGCGCAGGAACATCCGGCAGGGCTTTGGTACGTCGCTTCGGGCGATTCAATCGCGGATCCTGCACGAGCAGCGCAATCACTTCGCCCGGACTCAGCTCACCCGGTGAGGTTAGATCCTTCACTTCCGCCCAGTGGCTACTTTGGTGGGTCAGTATTTTCCTGTATCTGGGCGTGCTGTCCGTGTAATCGTTCACCCATGTCCGACGGGACGGTTCCGTTTCGGTGGGTAGGTCGAACACGCGAAAGCTCTTCGCAATCGTCGCATGCGAGAGCGGTCCGGAGAGATGGAACCGATTGAGCGTATCCTTCAGTTCGACCACTTCGACGGTCCCTGTCGATGCATCGGCGGACGTGTAGCGCGGGCACCGAATGTCGGTCGGGTTCCTTGTGATGTCCGCGACGGTGGCGTTCGTTGAGCGAAGTGCATTTTTCAGTTGAAACACTTTGACCAACTGCTCGACCACCTGCCGGTAGAACGTTGGGTGAACGAACATCCACACCGTGCATCGTTCGCTGTCGCCAAGCTTGGCGACCGTGGCACGCCACACGAACCGAACCCTACCGAGACATCCGTACGGATACGCACCGTCCTCGTACAACCACACGTATCCCGCCCGCTGACCCCCAGTGTAAGCTTTTGCGGCCAGCGTCAGCCCAACCCGCTCGCTGCACATCCGTTGGAATCCATCCCGCAAGGCGGGCTCCGGCCCGCTCACCTCCACACAGCCCTCGTAGGAAAGGTCGTGCACCAGGCAGTGCTTCGAGGTGGCACGGTAGCTCGACCGGTAGCCCTTGCTGTGCGGCGTGAGCGGAATCTTGTAACCCCAGCGCGGCACCATGTGGAACCGTTTCGCGTGCCACACGTGCGTCTCGAGCCACACGAACGTACGCTTGCGGCGCTCGTACTCTTTCCGCAGGTTGCTCGGTTTGCGGCGAAACTTGCGCGACGGCCGCTTCTTCTTCTCCGACACGCCGCTCTTGTTGAACTGCGCCAGGTGGATGGAGCGGAACTTGCGCGGCAAACGCTTCACATTGTAGGACATGGCCCGGCGACGCATGTGCAGCGGGAGCGATTGGTGCATCAGTTTGCGCTGGTGCGTCGTGCTGGACATGTTGCGCAGCATCTGGCCGACCTCCTCTTTGCGGGACTCGATTCTCTCCCACATAGGTAGTGAAATGGCTAGGATGTTCGGAAGGGGCCGCAGGCGGGTGCCGCTAGTAACTATTACTTCTAGACTTTATCGCCTCCGGCTTTACATTACCATTCAGGCGCGTGTAACCAGCAAACTGAGTATGGTGTGATAGCGAGACCGGAACGGGTCACGAACGAATGGGCAGGGTATGCATACTATAGAACAAAATAAGTATTCATGAACAAAAAACAAGCGAAATTCAAACCGCAATCTAACCGCTGTCCGACGAGAATGGCATAGAGAGGGGTGGAAAGAGAGAAAAGTAAAACTTTTGCTTTTAGTCATACCAGTCATCCGTCGCATGTAGGCCAGTTCGGAGCGATGCCCGGCTCTAGTATTATGCAACTACTGTACTTCTAGCGAATTAAAAGCTCATGCTGTTTCTGGCTTCGAATGTATTATGGGAAGTGTTTTGCCCCTCTTCAGTTTGCTACTTTGTTTTCTCTCTCTTCTATTTCTATTTCTATTTCCACCCTTCTGCTACTGTTTCGTTTTTTGCTTGTTTTATAATTTTATTATACTTTCGTGGTTGCTTTCCTTCTACCTTACTCTATTCAATTTATGTTTAATAACTTCAACAAAACCGCGTGCAATGGCAAATGCGTTAGTGCTGCTCCAACTCGTCAATGGCTTTTCAAATTTCAACATAATTCATAAATTTAACATTTAATTGACTTTTCGCTCCCCTTTAGGGTTAGCGTGGCGCAAAAACGCGTCGTGGCTTCATGCTCATGGCGCAAATCGCTAAAAGACACCGGTATCGAGGGCAGTAGCTTAGCCAGGCGTACGCGAACGAACTAGAGAGATAGGAGACGCGCGGCCCGCTCACCTCCACACAGCCCTCGTAGGAAAGGTCGTGCACCAGGCAGTGCTTCGAGGTGGCACGGTAGCTCGACCGGTAGCCCTTGCTGTGCGGCGTGAGCGGAATCTTGTAACCCCAGCGCGGCACCATGTGGAACCGTTTCGCGTGCCACACGTGCGTCTCGAGCCACACGAACGTACGCTTGCGGCGCTCGTACTCTTTCCGCAGGTTGCTCGGTTTGCGGCGAAACTTGCGCGACGGCCGCTTCTTCTTCTCCGACACGCCGCTCTTGTTGAACTGCGCCAGGTGGATGGAGCGGAACTTGCGCGGCAAACGCTTCACATTGTAGGACATGGCCCGGCGACGCATGTGCAGCGGGAGCGATTGGTGCATCAGTTTGCGCTGGTGCGTCGTGCTGGACATGTTGCGCAGCATCTGGCCGACCTCCTCTTTGCGGGACTCGATAAACTTCACCGTGTCGATCTGATCAGGCAGCTTGACCGTGCCGCCGATGGCGGCATCGAACTGCGCGTTCTCCGACGCCATAGTTCACTGTTTATTTCACGTGCGAGAAGCGTACTTTGCGTATTTTTGCGGTAAAAACATTCGCAAATCGGAGTTTATTATCTACCGGCTAGAACACCGTCAGAAGCACGTTGTTTTGTGAACAAGGTAAACAGACTGTGGGTTTGGTGACGGTCATGACAAATGAAAGCTTAAACTATCCTCGGGGTCAACAACCGAATGCATTCCCGAGATTAGAACACATAAATATAACAATATTAACTTCTATTTCGGCCACATGAGATCCTGTTTGTACATATGTTTAACTTTATACTTTACTAATTTACAAAATTTGTTTTTTATTGCACAATGATTTCATGAAAATAAAAATCACCACGAACGCTGTGCATACTCCTTGTGTGTATTAATGCCACCTAATCTTGACTCTATCCCTGGGTCGTCCGGTGTTATTCGAATGACATGACCAAGAGTCTGGGGAGTCTAGTGCGCTGCACAATCATCGTATAGCTCATGGAGTTCGTATCTTTCTATCGTACGCTGACACGTCAAATGTTATTTGCGTCCCAAGAACTTTAAATTAATGCGATGTATTGCGGTATTGTGAATTCTTTTGCATTCAATTTGGTGTGTTGTTTTAAATTCTCTGCTATCTACTCGTCCGGGAGCGATCGTATGGTTCTGTGCGCAAACGCAAGTTCTTACATACATGTTGTAGATTCGAATTTCAACTAAACCGTCCCACCGTACGCAGGACGGTGTGACTACCCAGACTTCGGATAATATAACTATATACAGTAAATGAAGGCCATAAGTACTTTGCTAATGGATTGGGAAGAGTAGTGACCGGTGTGGCCGTCAACAAAACTGACCCGTGGGTCGTGATTCACTATTGCTCGAGCAGTAGAAACACGCGCCTAATGCTTATTAGAAAATATATTCATCAAAATTGGCTTAAACCCTACGCACTCATATAAGAAGAATGTAAATAATATCATGATACGTATTGGCACTGTAACACTAACAAAACGATTTAAGAAAAAACGCTCCCCCCACAAATTCCTGCGTCTGTGGAATGATACGACAGCACTACCCACTGCCTCGCAGCTGTTCCAGTTCGCGGTATGCCTTCTCCAGCATCCGCTTCTTCCAGTTGTGGTACGGTTCAAGCTTTTCCGGGCTCGCATGCTTGCGTGCCGTCCCACTGGCCACCCCCTGGCCCCGTTCCGACTGCTCCTCAACCCGCGAGCCCGGTTGCCGAACGTCCTGAGCCGTGATGGCCGGCGCGGTGGCCAGAAACTTTTCCCAGTTTTTCTCCAGCAGGCTCCACTGGGCCGGCTTGAGGTGGCTGAACGGGACCAGCTTCGTCTTCGGAGGCTTCAGCTTCTGGCGCTTACACGCCTGAAACACGGCCATCGTCGCGTACTGCGGGTGTGTGAAATCGATCTCGCCCTGGCCCTGACCCACGTATCGCTTGTACGCCTCCAGCAACCCGGTCGCTTCGCGCTGCACCTGGCTCACCCCGACCTGCACGCAGATCTCGCCGATGCCGAGCGTTTTGCTGATGTCGAGGATTTTCTCCACCGTCCGGCGCCCGTTGGCGTAGGCGGTCTTCTTCAGCCCGGACAGCTTCAGGGCCGTCTCGGTGTCGAACGGCAGCCCGAGCAGGCTGGACGCGAGATCGATGCACAGTGTGGCCTTCGCGGAGTCACTGAGGTTCGACAGCATTCCACTGGACGCACGGATCTCCAGCAGTCGCTGCAGTTCGGTCGATTTGCTTCGCGCAAGGGGAGGATAAGAAACATCGCTGTACAGGTCACACTACATGGCGATAACACGGGCGCGCGCACGCTCGCAAGACAGAAATACTTACGGTTCGACCGCTTCATGGCAAGCGAGGCCAAGTTTCTGTACAAGCTGGCTTAATAATTTGTTGTTACCACCCGTCGCCATGATCGATTGTTTCTTTATTATTTATTGCTCGCACCGATCGATGTGTGTGTTTACAACGATCGTTCAACGCCAGTTTGGCGCGTTTTCATGCGTCAAACGTCTGCTGCCGGAAGACGCCCGATGACAGATATAGAAACAAAACATCAACAAAGCGGACCAGTTCGGTGTCATTTTTTGCGATTTTATTGCTTGTGAAATGAAATGTATCGAGCTTCGTTTGCAAAATGTCGTCCTGAAGAAGTGGTAAAGGAAAATGTGACTTGAAGAACTGGTCAGTTCCCCCGGCGGATGCGGAGATTCCACAGAAAGCATAGCACAGCAATATTTATCCACCCAATAAGGATACGATTTTATTACATTTCATTTTTAGTTCAACTTATCACCAACATATTTTAGCAAATCCGTATTCCTAGGGTATTCAGAGTTTCTCTGACATTCAGTGTGTATACTATACGGCGACGACGACGGCGACTCGCGATGATCCCAAAATGGCACCTTCCAGTGGCGCTTAGCGGTGAACGTTTTCTCACATTTTATTACCTGCTGCGTTCACCCGTTCCCCAAACCGACTCCAATGGGAGTAAAATGCTCATCATCACAGCAAGACCGGTTTCTTGCCCCGCGTACCGCGCTCCATCATAAAAGATTCTTATTCGTAGGATATTATACGTCCGTCCCATGGGGCGGTTATTCCTCGGCGTCGGCAAATTTATCCTCATCTGCAACGAGAGCGATGCGCTGCGATTGAACTTCACTGGTGTGGGAGGGCTCTACAAGGCACCGACTTACCATCGAGCTGCAGGTTTCGCATGTCTCCCACCTCCTGCAGGTCGTCCTCCTCCGCCTCCATGTAGTCCTCGTCCTCGCTGACGTCCGTGCCCGGGTTCAGGCTCTGGCATTCGCGCATCGCGCTGAAGATCTGTTCCACAATTTCCGCGCTCGCCGGCTGGAACCACATCTCGGTCATCGCTGCCTCGGACCCCTCCGAATCGTGGCCCTCGTCGTCCTCGCCCGGCTCGTCCTCGTCTGGGTGCGCGTTCCCGTTGTTTTCCGGGCGGGCCTCGTAAAACCCGGGCCAGACGAGATTGATATCCAGCATCACGAAGATGCCCTCGCCCGGCACGGACGAAATGGCGTGCACGCCCACCCGCGGCCACGGGATGCTGATGCTGGCGTTGCGCTCCTCGCAGCTCCAGACGCACGAGCTATGCCCGAAGAGAAGGGGAGGGGGGAGAGGGAGGGTGCGTGTCCGGCGGCAACAAGACGAAATATTACCATATTGCCAAGTGGGTCCCTGCCATTCTTCGCATCTCACCTTTCCGTCAAGTGCAGTGATCCCACGGATGGAATCACGCTGGAACCGATCTTGAGCTTCACATCCGACGCCGAGTAGATGATTCCGTCGGTCGGTGTAAAGGCGGCCCCAATTGTTACCATCGTTTCGTTCGTCTGTGGAGTTTCGCAGGCAGCCGCAATGCTGGCAGGATACTTGAACGCGATTTCAGGCGAACAGCGGCGTTGCTTTCGACAAAATAATGCGCTGTTGCAACGCTGCGAGGGTGTGGAAAAAACAGTGCAAAACACAATCGCGGCAGTCCTTCTCCCTGTTTCATTATACGTCCGTCCCATGGGGCGGTTATTCCTCGGCGTCGGCAAATTTATCCTCATCTGCAACGAGAGCGATGCGCTGCGATTGAACTTCACTGGTGTGGGAGGGCTCTACAAGGCACCGACTTACCATCGAGCTGCAGGTTTCGCATGTCTCCCACCTCCTGCAGGTCGTCCTCCTCCGCCTCCATGTAGTCCTCGTCCTCGCTGACGTCCGTGCCCGGGTTCAGGCTCTGGCATTCGCGCATCGCGCTGAAGATCTGTTCCACAATTTCCGCGCTCGCCGGCTGGAACCACATCTCGGTCATCGCTGCCTCGGACCCCTCCGAATCGTGGCCCTCGTCGTCCTCGCCCGGCTCGTCCTCGTCTGGGTGCGCGTTCCCGTTGTTTTCCGGGCGGGCCTCGTAAAACCCGGGCCAGACGAGATTGATATCCAGCATCACGAAGATGCCCTCGCCCGGCACGGACGAAATGGCGTGCACGCCCACCCGCGGCCACGGGATGCTGATGCTGGCGTTGCGCTCCTCGCAGCTCCAGACGCACGAGCTATGCCCGAAGAGAAGGGGAGGGGGGAGAGGGAGGGTGCGTGTCCGGCGGCAACAAGACGAAATATTACCATATTGCCAAGTGGGTCCCTGCCATTCTTCGCATCTCACCTTTCCGTCAAGTGCAGTGATCCCACGGATGGAATCACGCTGGAACCGATCTTGAGCTTCACATCCGACGCCGAGTAGATGATTCCGTCGGTCGGTGTAAAGGCGGCCCCAATTGTTACCATCGTTTCGTTCGTCTGTGGAGTTTCGCAGGCAGCCGCAATGCTGGCAGGATACTTGAACGCGATTTCAGGCGAACAGCGGCGTTGCTTTCGACAAAATAATGCGCTGTTGCAACGCTGCGAGGGTGTGGAAAAAACAGTGCAAAACACAATCGCGGCAGTCCTTCTCCCTGTTTCAAAACAGTAACAACAGGCTTGGGAGCGCACAGGGTGTTTCAAAGACAGCGAATCGGCATTCTGTCAAAACATGCGGCACGAATAAAATCATTCGTTTTAAATTGCATTTTTCATTTAGACCCCACTGCAAGCAACATTCCACTACAAATGTTTATGCATTAAAATTTTAAATTCAATTACTACCATTGAAATTGTACAAAGAAAGCCAAAACCTAGCACATGACAAAGCTGTTTGGAAATCGATTGTCATCCACGCGAGCAACCAATGGGCTGGTAGAAACGTGCTCGTTTCAACGTCAAACTGACAGCTCGCGGACCATGCGGAATTTTGACAGCCCGTTTACCACGCTCGAAAAAAGTAAACGCACGTGTGTTGTGTCTGTCTGTTTGCGGCGTGCAGTGAAAACTTCTCCGGTAAAAGCGTGTAAAATACCTGTGGGAGATCGTTAAATTGTGCTGTATCTTGAAGCAAAGATAGCGGAAAGCACCACCGGACTTTAGGTGCAGTTTTTTTGGCGGTGCTAGCAGCTTACAACATGGGCAAACCGGGTACGTTGTGGTGCTTCGATCGGGGTACGGCGCGTGCTTGGGCAGCGCGTGGCCGGCATTAGAACAGAAGAGGAAGCTTTGGAATGTTATTATTGCGAACAAAACTGTTTTTTTTTTCGCCATCTCTTCAACCTGCCCAACCGCATGCGTTTTGCCTGTGCTTGCCTTTTTGTACCTGAGTCTGGGGCCTGTGCTAAACATGTGCACGTTATCCTAACCTCTATTCTTGTTTCTCTTCAAGGTTTCTCTCCTCGGGGTGGTGGTGGTCGCGGTGGAGGTGGTGACCGGGGCGGCCGTGGTGGCTTTGGCGGTGGTCGCGGTGGACGCGGAGGATTTGGCGGTGGCCGTGGGGGCGGCGGTGGTGATCGTGGAGGCCGCGGTGGATTTGGTGGTCGGGGTGCGGGTGGCGGCCGGGGCGGTGGTCGCGGTGGACCGGGCGGACGTGGTGGACGCGGTGCCGGGCGTGGTGGACCACGCGGTGGAAAGGCGGGCGGGTTCAAGGGAGGCAAAACCGTCGTCATCGAGCCGCATCGTCACGAGGGAATCTTCATCGCCCGTGGCAAGGAAGACGCGCTGGTCACGCTGAACCTGGTGCCCGGCTCGGAGGTGTACGGTGAAAAGCGAATTTCCGTCGAGGTAAGTGGTGTGTGTGTGTGTGTTCGCTATGTTTACCCAAAACAATCAAGTTTCTAGATGATGACGCGCACAGGGGTATTGAATTGGCAGCATGTAGCCAACCGGGGGACGCACCGTTCGTGGGATGTGCAGCCCGAGGCAAGCCTTCCCGCTGGTGCGTCCCTCGTAGAACCTGCTTACTGAACACGCTACTTTTTGTGTTAAATAATTGCACTTGAAACGTCGTCTAAAGTTGTTTTGATTTTTTTTCACACTCAACAACAGAATGAAGGCGACAAAAAGGAGTACCGCGTGTGGAATCCGTTCCGATCGAAGCTGGCGGCTGCCGTGCTCGGTGGGGTGGACAAGATTCACATGCCGCCCGGCTCCAAGGTCCTGTACCTGGGTGCCGCATCCGGTACGACCGTCTCGCACGTATCGGACATCGTCGGACCGGAGGGTTTGGTGTACGCGGTCGAGTTCTCGCACCGTTCCGGGCGCGATCTGCTGAACGTGGCCAAGAAGCGCACGAACATCATCCCCATCATCGAGGACGCGCGCCACCCGCACAAGTACCGCATGCTGGTCGGGCTGGTCGACACGGTGTTCGCCGACGTTGCCCAACCGGATCAGGCCCGTATCGTGGCGCTGAACGCGCACAACTTCCTCAAGAACGGAGGCCACTTCGTCATCTCGATCAAGGCGTCCTGCATCGACTCGACCGCCGTCCCGGAGGCGGTGTTCGCTGCCGAGGTGAAGAAATTGCAGTCGGAAAAGCTGAAACCACAGGAACAGATCACGCTCGAGCCGTACGAAAGAGACCACGCGGTGGTCGTAGGAGTGTACCGACAACCACCGAAGAACGCGGCGTAACGCGGTGCGCTGCCGGTTCCGAGGATTTTTTAGGGTCTGTCTAGGTTTTAAGGATCAATTTTCTTCTATATTACTTCACCTTCAATAGCAGTGCGTATGATGTTTCATGTAACTAAGAAACACACGATTAAAAACAAAATAATTATGTATGAACAGTACATATAAGTACACGAGAAGAGCGATGTTGTAAAGTCGTTTTATTTTAGCGTTCCGTTGGATGATATGTACACAGCCAATGAGACAAAACGAGAATAAATAGAACTTTAATACTACTACAACCACCGCGTTTCTCATTCGTTTTTCTTCGCTCCTTTGGTCGCATCCCGCTCGTCCCCGTCCTCGCCGTGTAGTACCTCCGACAGCTGCAACCAGTTCAGTGCCTTGGCCAGTGGATCATTCCGTGACGGGTTTCGATCGTAGTTCCAGTAGGTAAAGTCGCGGAACGCACCCCCGAACGTGAGCGTCCGATCGTCGTCGGCAGAGAGCGGTTTCTTCGTTTCCTGAAATATCATTCCGGTGTAACCGTCGGGCAACGTTGTTACCTTCCCCTGCAGTGGATAGCCTCGAAGGGCGTTTCGTAGCGCTAGAGAACACGATAATCGATAGTGTTAAAATATTGCTTGCGAAATAAGAGCGAGTCTCGAACGTACTTCCATCCGGATGCCTTTCGGTGTACGGTGTGAAAAACTGCTCTAAATTAGCCGGTCCATCGCCGCCGATGGAAGCAGGGATGTAGTGGAGCTTGAGCGGTTCCTGCAGGCTGCTTTCCACGTCCTTCTGGGAGTGCTTCAAAGTAATGGCCATAGCTAACACTGGGTTTGCTTTAAAGTAATAGGTGAAACCAATCTGGGTAGCAAACACGGAATTATATGGAGTTTTTTTTGTTTAGAATGCAAATAGCACCGGAAATGTAAACATTCACTTTTGGCGCGTTGTTCGGTTTCTACTGTGCCAGTTCCCTACGCTTCTGGCGATGAAATTGTTTTTTTTTGTTTATTATTTTTTGAACCACTGCTCTAGCTTCTAATAGCAACAACGGATGTATGTTGGGACAGGGAGCCAAAACCAAAATCGATAAATTAAATAAAACACTGCAGTTGGAACAAAACTATATTTTGAAGAAACGAACGTGATCGAGTAAACGTAGCTACAGTTGACATGAAGCAAGAAAATTCACCTCACGGTGGAGGCCGGCTGGTCGGACTGCCAATTTTGACGGTTTGACAGGTTTGACATCCGCAGCTTCTTCCTTTTCTTTTTCACAGTTAAAAAAATTAATGAAAGAGGTCGTGCTGTGCGTGTGTTGTTGCTGCAGCTGAAGATTAAGATTGTTCAAAAGTTCGTACTTTGCGTTGCAGGAGCGAAAATATACACGTTTTTTTCGAACTAATCCCATCACCAATTTTCTACAATATTCGAGCCGAGGCGACGGCTGGCGGCATGTCTGTGTCGTGCTCTTTTTGCGGATTTAACAAGCGATAGATATCCACCCACCTTGCTGGTAGGAGCGGCAACAATACGTTTTTCCGCATCGAATCCAATCGAAGCGAGATGAACGCGGCCGCCGATCGTTGGGCGTTTCGTGAATATTCCTGCCGTGGTGGTGTGCTGCGTGCCACCCTCCTGTGTGTGTGCCTTGACGTGGTGCGTTCTGTGTGCGGAAATATTTGACTGCGTGTGTAGTGCTGGCAATGAGGTACGACTCTTCAGCAAGTGGCAGAAGCAATCACGAATTCTAGTAATCTCGATCGTGGAGGGTTCCTGTCGACGTAGTCTTTTCATCGTCGCCGTCGTTGTCGTTGTTTCTTCGCCCTGCATTTTAATGCGAGACTCTTCAGAAGGGAACGTACACAAACACACCGCCACACGCTCGGCCCACAGCGCGCTGACGGGCCACGGAGATCGGCGAAGTGTGCGTGCGCTGCACCACATTGAGTCCCGTGGTCGTCCGGGACCTCGTCGGCCGGGGGTATCTTGCTTTTTTTCGTCGCAGATACGCACCATCACCGTCCCAGGTACACCGCACACGCAACACACACACATACCGCATCCCCTTTTGATCCTGTGTCGCCGCTGGAATGGCGCGGGGAGATGGGGAGATCTTCAGTTCTTCGTGATCTCGACGTCACGCCTACACGTAAACAGCTTGAAGACGTCGACACACCACGACACGGACGACAACCACGGCACGGCAGCGAAGATGAAGGTGGAATGCGTCGGGTGTGTACGTTTGTGTGTGTGTTGGTGCGTGAGCGAGAAAGGGATGGCGAGTGGAGGAGCGGCAGAGTGCACGCAAAGCGGACCGCGCGCGCCGCCGTAAACGATCCAAGGCAAATTAGCGAAGCAACACAGGGAGACTAGACTTGGGCCGTGTTTTGCACACCCACCCAGCGCCCTGCTCCTGGCGTTGGCATCTTTGGTTGGAACAGTGTGAGGCAAGAAGAAGCACCGTTTTGTTTTTCAGGCGTAATTTGTTGCCTAATGTCATTTTGACAGTTTGAGCCTTAAGCGTTTGTTTACCTGAACCGGGGTAGGAAAATTATTGCGGCGGAACGTTTTTTTAGTCCGATCAAAGGATCCATTGTAGGTTTACTTTGTAGTGGAGAAAATAGCTTTACCGATCTCCTATTCCGGAGATTCTCAGCTTCCGGAATTGCACCTGTTGTGCCTGGTTCGGTGCTCGGGACCTTTTTCAAATTTCAAAACAATGATGTTGAACAACCGAAATCTAGTTTTTCATACCTAGTTTTCACAAAGTTTCTTAAGTTATAGGAATTGGAATGCTTGCCGTATGTTCCTACGTTATTCTAGAGCGTTTGTTTACATAGTTTGTGATTAAATTGATATACATATTCCACTTATTTTTCACTATTTCGACAATATGAACGCAAAAACAGCTACCTCAAGTGCAAGTGTCAACACAAATCCGAGCAAAATCTAAACATAGGAATCGTTTTCCACATATATCATTGTAAAGGAAAACAGGCCCTTTTGTCGAACTGCTTTGTTTGAGGCCCCAAAAAGTTGCTAAATATCTGATGTTGTGATGTGATTTGATGTGCACAATCCGACATTAGGCAAATGATCGGCAAGACGTTTCTTCCACCCCGCTAATCTGTGTCAGCAGGATAAACTCACCGTCAAGTCCTGAGTACGATCGCTCCGTCCTCCTCTGTCGTTCCTTCCCAACTGCACATGACAGGTTTCTGCTCGTCTAGGACAAGAAGAAGAGACGAGATCATGTTCTGGATTCGTCAAACCGGGATCGAACACACAGCGGCACGCACACCTTCTCGCCAATTCATTCAAAAACACACACACACATGCACCCGAGACACGGTTGTCGAACGGCTATAATTACGGGCGATTGTGCCCGGATGAAGGCGATCATGTTTCCAGCCCAGGTAATCGGTCCCACGGCGAGAGAGGTAGATTCGGGCCCCCTGGGCCCCGGGAGTCACGCTCTCAAAACTCGCATCATCCTTTTCACAGAACGGAAGGCACAACCACACGGACACCACCGCGCGAAAGAGAATGGAAGACAACAACGGCAGAGGAATGTTTCTTGTCCTCGGGCTCCTCCGCCCTCCCCCTTTCCGCGGATCCTCCGGTGGAGTGAACGGAATGTGTGTCCTCGGAACGGGAAAGAATTTTGTTGAGGCGTTCTGATGAACCGTGAATGGTGGAATTTGGTGATAAACAAAATTAACTTCACAAATGTACATTTATTTTCCCAATGCACTCACTCGTTTCATCATTTTTGGATCTAAACAAACAAACAAAACAACAATTTTCTAAACCAAAATTGCGTTTAGAAAATAACGACTATAACGACATATTTTTTGTTTGCATTTCAAAGGAAATAAGTAAATAGATGAAGATTAGATAGCTAAGTTTTTATGTTATCTGCTCGATTTCATCGGATCTTAATTAACTATAAGGTTCACCAAATAAACATACAGCAATGACTAAAATACAATATCTTTGCTACAAACATATATATTTGTTTACAAACTAACTCAAAATGTTTGTTAATATTGAGTTACGCTTGAGTTGCGCCTGTCAAATCCAAAAACGATTTTGACAGATAAATGGACAACCGACAGCACTGACAGCATTCGCACTTCATCTAGATCGGGTGCTACAGAAGTAGAAACACCGACAAAAAAAGAATTGGTAGTTAAGTCTGCAAATATATTATAAATTTGAAGATATTCTACACAACACTATCTACAGTAACCTTATACCACTGACCGTCACTGTACGTGGTGCTGCTGATGTTGGACGATTGCTCTATTTTCTCTTGTGCCTGGAACATCACCGCAAACAAACTCAAAGCTTATCCACCACTAAAGTGATCATGTGCTGCGTGGGCAATAGAATAATTGCCAACCAATTACCATTATCAATTCAATATCGTATTGCAAGCAACTAATCTCCATCTCTCTTTTTTATCTATCCTCTACTTCCAGTTCTCTGCGCCCGTAATCTGGCCCGGAAAGACCTGTTCCGTAAGTTATCCCGAATCTCCAACCGCCGGCGTTTCGGTTCGGTATCTTCATTTCGTTATCGTTGCTGGTGGAGGAGGGAAAAGAAATGCACATGTTTCCCTCACTCTCGTTCCGTACCTTCGTGGGGGACGCTTATTTCCGTTGAAATCCCTGGGTGTTCCTTTTTGGAGCACTCCCTTCTCTCTCTCTCTCTCTCTAGCTCTGCGTGAAAAAACCTAAAATTGTGCCATAAAGAAGAACAACCTGTGTGCCAGGGCGCTCCGCGATGGAACGTTATCTTGTGCGAAAACACGACCACCCCAAACCGTCGCGTTCGCTTTCGTTTTCTTCGTCGCCGCACTCTGTCCACACAATGGCCAACATTCCGGAGCGGGCGCGCCAATGGAAAGCACCGCGTGGAAAATAGCTTTTCCGTTCGTTTGCATCCGCGGGAAGGAGGGCGGTAGGGTTTCCCTATTGTCGTGCGAAAAAATAGCGACATTTTTCGAATAGATGAAGATAACTTCATTGCTGGCGAACGTCGCGGGCGCGTTATGACAATGCCGAAATTCCCGTTGGCCCCCGTGCAACGGACGATTTTCCCCCGCTGGGCTGGTCTCTCATGGCAGCCGCGGGGATCGCGCTTTGTTGGTATTGCTCAGGACGCTTCGTTAGACATTCTTTCGGGATTTTCATCCCGGCAGAGCGCAGCTTCCAGGAGCACCATTCGTACGGTGGAACATACGAATCGTGAATAAAGCGTGAAATTTATTCGTTGCCGAAAGTGAAAGGGCAGCTATCACGTTGTTGGGAATCAAAGCTTCCACTTGAAGAAAGAAATGGTTGTCATCAGGCAACTCGTCATCAGGCCCGGAAACGACGGCCATTTTCATCACCACGCTGCCCGCTGCCATCCATTTGCATTACGCGCAATGTTCCCCACAGTAGTAACGGACCCCGCGGTGGTAGGCAATACAATCAACCAGGCGATTCACCGTTTTTGCGGGGCTTGAATTCCGCGTTAAACTTGCTGTGCAATTTTCAAAATCGCAGCTTTTCGGTGATGCGCGCGAGATGAACCTTCCGGGCGCTTGTTTCCTTTCCGAATGTTTATTCATTTTCATACACAACCCGTTCACGCTTCACTCAACACTCTTCGGTGTGGTGCACCTAGCCGGAAAAAAGTCGAATAAAATTAGCGAAAAAGTTTTAAAAATGCTTTCGGTCGCGCACACACCCTAGGCGACGAAGCATGAAGTGATTATTTGCATCGGTTTGCACATTTCGTGTATGGGTTTGCGAACCTCATGACGAGCAGTTATCAAGTATAGATGAATACAGTTTTCAGGGTTGGAACGGTTTTCAAATTAATATTATATTTAACGGACTGTCTGGTTTCGTCTTGTTGAGAGATTCACTGCATCAAGCCACTGTGTTGGGGTACAAACTATTATCCATAGAAGAGTAAGCGTTTATAACTCTGTGACCATAACTTTATTTTACATAATTGTTTTTGGGCACCAATAAGTAAAAAATGTATTTTTGATATGCTTTGTTTTCACTAAGAAGTTAGATTTGTGAGTACAACAAGTAAATTTGTAGCCTACGTTTGTTTGTAAATTAAATCATCCAAATCGAAGGAAGAAAGCGTCTCCAGATTGGATTTTTACTTAATGAGGCAAACTAGATTCAATATAAAAAATGAAAAAAATGATGAAAATTTTAAAAAAATCCAATCGACCAGATAAAGCCAAGATTATCCTTCTAGAGATGTCAATTGACACCAGTGAACAACTGTTAAAAAGTTAATAGGCTTATTTCTGAAATTTACAGATTCGGAAGCTTAAAAAAATTGCAAAGAAGATACAGCATCCCTTCTTCAACAGTTTCCAGAACTTCATGCATTCGTTCCACTCAATCATGAAATCTTTCAATGAAATTTACTTACAACGACGGAATTGTATCGACTTGTTCGAGGTCGATCTTTGAACTACACATAATAAACATTTCTAGAATGGGTGGAACGATTTCAAGATTGGATGAAATGAGTTCATGTAACTCTGTTCGGAAATGGCTGAAAAATGCTGTAATGCTGTAAATAAAACAATCAAAAAAATATTAAGGCGTTGTCCTTAAAACACGTAACGCGTAACACGTTGTCCCGCGTCCTGCTGTCAGCCAAGTCCCTTCTTTTAATGAAAATCCCTTTCTCGTCGCTTCAACCGATTGCATGATTCCTCTACCGATCCATCATATGCTGCCGTAGCCGGACCGGACATTCCACTTTTCCGGCTTGAATATTCACTGTGCAATTTAGCATTTCTCAAACGGCGCGTGTTCGTTCGGATCGGCCTCTTTTTGTTTTCGCTTCCCTTCCCATCGCCAGAGGTCGTTGAAACAGTTTCATTTTCTCTAAACACACACTCTCCCCCGCGTAACGATCGTGTTCGCGTACGGTGTTGCACAAATCAATCGGTGCATTTATTATGAGTGCGCCTACCTCTGGCGGCTGTCTGGGGGTGAGGGCTTGAGCAAGGGATTTTATTTTTGCACTATGCGCGCCAAGGTCACGAGCGTCGCGTTTTGACGCATTAATTGCCCGCACACATCAACCCGGCCCACGGGCGCATTCCAACGGCCCCGGCCGGTCCGGCTGTGTTATCGTTTTTCGATCGCTGGATAAATTTCAGTTTCGTAGCGAGCAAGCAAGCACGAACCGTAACGATCGTCTTGAGCAGCAGCTGGTGAGCCGGGGTGGTGGTGGTGGTGGTGGGTCGGTGATGTATAGGATCAAACCTTTTCGAGATTGAAAAGTGACTGTGTCTGTTGCTTTATTGCCAAGCGGGAGAAAAACAGTTTTCATAACAAATTCAATGTCGTTTTGTTTTTATTGGTGCGGTTGCGTTAGTTTTGAAATTTCCAATAACTTGGCGATAATCGACGAACAATTGCTGTTGTGCAGGGTGTGGCTTAACTTGCTGGGAAACTGGCGAAGTTGGTTCTTGTCTCCTTTAATATGGCTCTAAAGCTGCGAAAGAATATGCTTTCAAAATTTGTATTCGTCCATCTCCATAACGTAAAGACCCGTAGCGCATGATCTTACACAATCCTGGATTTTGTTGGGTGTATCCATTCTTGTATAAATGTTGAGATTGAGTTGAATTGAAATTGTAGCTTGTTTTTATTTCCTCTAATCCTGCAATCCTGCATCGCGCTAGAAGAGTAGATGTTACATTAAACACACCAACAACTCACAGATGCCGATGCAACGGATGTTTTTATTATGTGGGACGTGGTGTGCGCTTGCTTTTTTGGTTCGTTGAAAAATACCTTAGGCGACCCGGGATGATCCGCTGCAACCCGCGCAAAACTGGTGCCGCTTTTTCTTGTGTGTTCATTTCATGAACTTTGAGAGCTAAAGCGCTAAGCTGCAAATGCTGATAAGGTTACAGGAAATACAATTCTGCAGCAGCATGTCGGCAGTTAATTGTATTCTACACGAATGACACGGATAATCGGATTAAAAATTTCCAACATTCTCATTACCAAAACAGTGTTTACTTGATATTACAGTGATGCTCACTGTAAAAAGCACGATGTCACCGTAACGATCGTCTTGAGCAGCAGCTGGTGAGGTGTGGTGGTGGTGGTGGTGGGTCGGTGATGTATAGGATCAAACCTTTTCGAGATTGAAAAGTGACTGTGTCTGTTGCTTTATTGCCAAGCGGGAGAAAAACAGTTTTCATAACAAATTCAATGTCGTTTTGTTTTTATTGGTGCGGTTGCGTTAGTTTTGAAATTTCCAATAACTTGGCGATAATCGACGAACAATTGCTGTTGTGCAGGGTGTGGCTTAACTTGCTGGGAAACTGGCGAAGTTGGTTCTTGTCTCCTTTAATATGGCTCTAAAGCTGCGAAAGAATATGCTTTCAAAATTTGTATTCGTCCATCTCCATAACGTAAAGACCCGTAGCGCATGATCTTACACAATCCTGGATTTTGTTGGGTGTATCCATTCTTGTATAAATGTTGAGATTGAGTTGAATTGAAATTGTAGCTTGTTTTTATTTCCTCTAAAAAGCAATCCTGCATCGCGCTAGAAGAGTAGATGTTACATTAAACACACCAACAACTCACAGATGCCGATGCAACGGATGTTTTTATTATGTGGGACGTGGTGTGCGCTTGCTTTTTTGGTTCGTTGAAAAATACCTTAGGCGACCCGGGATGATCCGCTGCAACCCGCGCAAAACTGGTGCCGCTTTTTCTTGTGTGTTCATTTCATGAACTTTGAGAGCTAAAGCGCTAAGCTGCAAATGCTTATAAGTTTTCATGAAATACAATTCTGCAGCAGCAAGTCGGCAGTTATTTGTATTCTGACACGGAATGACACGGATAATCGGATTAAAATTTTCCAACATTCTCATTACCAAAACAGTGTTTACTTGATATTACAGTGATGCTCACTGTAAAAAGCACGATGTCACATTTTGCTGCAATTTGCACGGAAGCTCACGCATCTGTCTCGTGTTCATTCGGCGCTCACTTGCAGCATTACGCAAAAAGCGGCTTGAAGCGGATCGAGGGCGGGGCGACCTTTACATTCGTATGACATTCCCCAACACGCGTCTTCAATCGAACGCCGTTAAAAAGTTCGTTCGCACGACGTGATGCCACTCAAGTACGCGTGTGCACTAAAGTTGGATGTAATCTCGATAAAATGATGTTCGCAGTTTTCACCTCCCCGTCCCGATGCTATCATTATTTCGGAGTTTTGTGCGCATTCGCTACCCGTGCCCATTTCGTGCTCAGGCAAGGATGAGTCATGTGGTTCCTGTCGCCGGGAGACGGTTTTATCACGCCACACACACACATTCCACTCGAACAGAACCTTTGATCGGGCGTGGGATTTGTGTTATTTGCGCAATTCAGGCGCCGCGTCCCTTAGGCACCACCCAGGCAAAGGTCGGATTTGGACGGTCTGTTTGCAAATGAGCACGTCCGACCGACAAGCGAGTCTCGATCGTCGTCGTCCTCGTCGTCCGCGCTGTTGTTGTGGCAAGTGCCAGATCAATGACTTTGATCGCGAACCGGTAATCGAATATCTGGCACCCGAGGAACCCTTCGGGTGAGAGGATGCGATGAACTTTTGCCCATGGCGCCATGCTAGCGCCACTTCACTGCTGCCGTGTAGTCCGGTGGGGTGTAGATTCTTTTATTGTCCCCCCCCCTCTCAATCCCTCCACCTCACGCCCACCTCTGTGGATGTGCTAATTTTAGTTCTGACCGGTGTTATTCGTCATCTTTCTCCCCCGAATGGCGCGAGAGCCGTCGTCAGGCGCGCTTGTGTTTTGGTGTACCGTGCAAAAAATAACGATCTGCATCCAATCCCGCCTCACGGCTGCAAAAGGACATCGTTATTGTTGGCAACAGTTGCCACTGTCGGCACACACACACACACGCGCGGCGGCCGCTGCGGTGTTGTTTTATAAGATGGGATTGATGTTGGCAACGGAAAGGAAAGGGAAAGAAAACACAACTCAGCCGCGAAGATGCGATTGAACCTCCTGATACCGCGTTTATCAGAGGCAGATCAGCGCGCGTTATCCGTGTTGCTTCATTCGCTCTCTTTCTCTTTATATCGCTCTCCCTCTCTCTCTCTTTCTCGTGCATTATCAGTCGTAATTGATTTTTTTCTTCTACGCCATTTGATTCGATTCGTGTGGACCATGATCCACTCCCCCTTATCTCTCGGACCCTCTGACAGAGTACACAATTTCGCGTAACTTTTTCCCCATCCCCATCATACAAGGGACGGGCAAATGGTGCCCTGGGGGGTTTGGTGCGCTATAACGGTACGTTCACGCATTACGCATCATCGATGTATCATACCGCGTGAGAAGGAGTTTTTTTTTCAACCAACGCTTCCAACGTTCAGAATGAATCAGCCACGGCTGCCGGTGTTGGACGCAGGTATCGTTTTGGGTCGTTGCGAATGATTTATCGATCGTAAAACTGTTCGATCGTAAATCGTAAAAAAAACATTCGACTACAGTTATACAGTTCATACAGTTGAATCTTGGCTTTAAAATTCTTCTTAAAGTAAAAGGTTTTATGCCAAAAGTTTAAAAACATATCGCTTGCTTTCAAGACGCAAGAGAGCAACGTTATGATGGCAGAATCGTAAAAAGCTCTTCAAATTGTCTCGATTGGAGCTTTAAAGCCTCGAGAGCTTTAACGACTGATTCCCGATTGATGAAGCAGTGTGTCTCTACTGTTTTGCAACAGAAGTTCTTCCACTTTTTCAATTCGAAGTTCGAATCGATACAGTTTTGATTACTGGCCATACTGTTTAATTAAGACAAAGTAAATTAAAATGATTAAATTATGAATTACAGTTGGATGTTTGTTGGGAAACATCAAAAACATCACTTCTTACCTATCTTGGCGTGGAAGAACAATCGTCCGGGCGCTAAATTTGGAGCGCTTTCGGGTGATGAACATTTCCATTTTCTTGCTGATTGAGGATTCTTTCCGTTCGTATGCCAAGCTCTCCCACCGGCGGAGGAGGTTTCGGGCCGGTTTGTTTGTTGCCGGTTGCGCCCAGATCGGGCTGGCTTGCTCGCTTTTTCAGCCGGGCCGATCTGTCCAATTAATTAGAGTTATGGCATTCCATTCGCCTGCCATAAATTCTCATTGCTTCTCGCGTCTCACCCGACGAACAGCGAACAAGAACGCGCTTTGAGATGCAACATCGAACAACAACAACAGCAGGCTCCAAGGTCGACATGGGAAGTTTAGCGGGATTTGTTTGTTGGCGGTGCTCATGCGGCTGAGAACACGAGCCACCACGAGGTCGCTGGTGCATGTGAAGAAGCCGCTGCGTTGCTGCATGTTCGCAAGTTTTGTCCCTCGATTCGACCCGGTTCCGTTCGTCTACAATGAGGCGGCGGCGGCCTCGCAACCGTTCGGTTTGGAATGCTAAATTAATCTATTCACAGCTTGCGCTGCGCTGCTCCAAATCCCGATCGCAATGTTACCCCCGGAGCGAAAGAAGGGTTGACTCATATATGGAGACTACACCGCATTTTTGTACCGAACGCGGATGCATGTGCTGTTCCGAAAGTTAGAGCGAGGAAAAAAACGTAATAATACAATAATATCCAAAAAGAAAAGTATACACGAGGAGGGAGCCTTGTGTGCGGTGTCCTCGTTTGGATTTGCGGAGGCCAAACTGTATGTCTGGCGTCTAGACTTCCGAGAGAGCGCTCTATTGAGTTAGGGGAGCGGTTCTTGACGAGGATGAGCCTCTACGGCAGGGATGGCGAGTCGGGAGAGGGTTACCGCGTTGGGACGTACAGACCAATGGTGTTTTGGTCGTCGCCCGTTGTCGGTAGCACTGAGCTAGATTGCCAATGTCCTGGGGCGTTTGGGGGGAGGGAGAATAGGTCGTTAAAATAAGGACACCGGATCCGGAGTAGGCGACAGTCTAATTTCATTTAAAATGGTTTAAATTGTGGCCGAGTGAGACAGCGCGAGACAGCACATGCAAGGAAACGTTGTTGATCATTCGCCTGTGGGCTGCTCGGAGTCGAGAAGTTAGACGTTCTTTCGACGAAGGACAATATATTTCTGGAGTATTCTAATGGACGCCAATTTCGTGCAAATAATACTACTTTTGAATTTGATTATGCGCGCTTAAGTTGACTGCAAGATTTTACCTTGGTATACCTTGATTCGGTTGGAGCAACTATTCCGAAAGACGCGTAGGAAATAATCAAGAGCTTTAATGAGTCACCAAAGGCTACGCCATGGCCGTCCGTTTCGGTGACAAATGCACCATGAAGTGCCATTGTGTATATCGTCCCTGTCCCTGTTGGTTTGTGTCTTGCAAACGTTGTTGTTTGATTTCAGATTTGACAGAAGGTGCTTCACGTCGATTGCACTTCACTTTGTTTCAAACGTGGCGTGTGTTTTTAGTGGTTGGAAAAAATCGCGTCTGTTTCAAGTAATTACATTTACCTAACCAGTTGATTGAATAGTACATTATGAAACTAGTTCGTGAATAACTCGCTGTAAGTTTCTCTGACCGTCAGAAAATGGTCATATCACATATTGATCAACAATAGGAGGGAGTATTGCGAAACTCAATTAATTATCAGCATAATTGCATTGTCGATTTCATTCTTGAAGGCTACCAATCGTGAGTATCCGATCTTTTTGTCTTTTTAGTTGATATTATATTCCCAACTTGATATTATTGCTCATCAGTTTATTTCGCATATTAAAATTAATTAGTTTCATGGACAAAAATGCCTTCTATTCACTCAATTTTATCTCATATTCGTTGCTGTTACGATTGTAAGCATTTCCGATCGGTAAGAAGTACACTTGAGGGTATCGATCATACGGATGCATAGAATCTAAAATCGTAAAATCTCTGTATCGTAAAGTAGTTAATATTCATTAGTTTATTTATATTGTTTTTTTTTTGTTATGATAATTATTAGTTATTAGCTCAGGTGAAGATACAAAGACACCATTAAATTTAAGTTGGTTCAAAATAACATTTTTAACATTTTTTTATATTTTATCCGGATTTACGATCGTAAAATATGTAACAGCCAGCTCAAGATAATCCATTTAGAATTTCAATAAGTCTAGTTTTTGCTTAATAATATATGACTTCTTACGATATTTTTCTTTTATACTTTTATTCTTTCATATTCACCATGTTGGAACGAATTTAGAATTTATATTAAATTTTAATACATTTTAAATTAAATTCAATCAATTTTGTGATATTTATCTTTACTGAAGATTGGTTTCGTAACCCTTTGTATTTCTATCATTTATTTCCTCAACTTTCTTTTGTTATCTAGAATATAAGTTTGTAAAAAAGTACTTAATTTTAGTAACAATTACTAGATTGCGGATGTAGCTGCAATCCTTAGAATTGCTCAAAGCAAACGTTCCACTTGCAATGTGATCCCGATAGAAGGAAACACCGCCGCCGGCTGCAGTAACTTGAAATTTGACCCGTTCATGGCGTTTCCGTGTGCGTGTAGACGTGCGGGTGCAGTTTTTAATGGGCGATTCGTGTTCTACCACTTGCTTTGCTTCTTGAAAGTGGTTTGTTTTGTCGTGGTTGTCGTATCAATAGTTCAAAATAGCAATTAGCAAACATTTTTTTTAAAGAATGGCAACTATGCGTACTGTAAGGTCGATTCTACATAAAATGCTTTAACAAAAAAAAAACACAATATAGTCGATAAATGAATGATAACAACATTAAAATAAATTAAAAATGTTTAAGTAACTAAATGAATGATATATAAATAAATAAGTATATAAATAATAAAAAAGGGGAAAATAATAAAAAAATTATAGCCTTCCTCATCGGTGCAACATGTAAATAAAAAAACACGATAACGAGAGAAAAAACAACATTACAATAAAGTTCAAAATTCAAAGTGATAAACACAAAGTAAATATATAAATTAGTTAATAAATGAATAAATAAATAATTTAATAAATGAACCAATACATGACTAGTAAAAAAATCGAAAAAGAGTATTAAACTGAACAATACAGTCAAGGTCGTCTATATAGCCTTCTTCATTGAAACATCACCGACCCAAATTAGCAATTAACAAAAATACAAAAATATGTTTTTGTTGTTGTTTGTTGTTTGTTGTTGTTCTTATTATTGGGATCTTTATGAGTTCTAAACATGTCACTTATTTAGTTTGTTAGTCTTTTTAAGTCGATTTTCACACTTTTTTACCTGTTGTATCTGTCTAGTTTTTTTCTTATTTCTGCTCGTTCATAAGTTTGTTCATATTACATCTAAACACGATCACTTTATACCGACTTTTTGTCGCAAATTTGCACTTAGTTTTATGCGGCGCTGCTAAATGCATGTCGTAGTAAAAGTATGCGTGAGCTACACTAAACCCATCGCAGAGAAGCGTATGTAGCGGTACCCACGACTCCGGTTCGCTAGCTCTAGCTCTAGTTCGTTCGTTTATTTAATTTCCTCCACGCCAGCAATCACTTTCCTGCTCTCCGGAGTGTGGGGTACGGCTCTGGGGGTGGAAAACTCGACCATCCCAAATTATGATGATGATGCCGCGGCGGCAACCAACACCACCACCACCCTACGCGTCGTGTTTGTACCTTGCGCGGCCGCGCAAAATTTAAACCTGTTTGTGTGTGTGTGTCTGTGTTCCGCTGCTGTATTTTTGCGTGTAGTTCGGTTTTTTTCGCTGTAGCTGCTACGACGGTGCCTCTTTGAGTATCATTAGCGCGGGGCTGGCCGGCTAGCCGTGGAACAGCGCGGAAAGAGACCCACTCGGCGGGGTCCGGCTTTCGGTGTGTTTTGGCTTGTGCGAGAGAAATGCCCCCCCCCAACCCTCCTCGTACTAGTAGCCGTAGTGAGGTGTATGGGAGGGCCGTGCGTGCTGTGCACACTGTGCCAAAATACACACGACCGTTAAATGGTTGCGCGAGCGGAAGGAGCAGAAAAAAAGCTTTTTTTCACAGTTCGGCCATTTCTTTTTCCTTTTTTTTTGGACCTTTGGGCGATGGGATGGAGTGAGGAGTGGGCGTGATGACGGCGAGGGATGGTACTGTCTGTGGGTAAAACAATACGGGGTTTTTGTTCATGTTGATAAAAATGCACAACATTGACCTAACAGCAGTAGTGCGCAAACTTGAATTATCCAGCCATGACTAGCCACCGTTAAACGAGGAGGATCACCTTTCAGCAGTGCCATGTGGTAACGTCTGAACGGCAGTGTGAGCACGTCTGCTGTTAAGGTGTATTTTTTCCGCCAAAAGGTTTGCTTTTTTATCTCGAAAACATGTACGAAAGATAAATTAACAGATGAAATTTAATTTTGACGGGCCATTTTTCGACGAGTGTGCACCCTGACACTGACACATGCAATTTCTGACTTGCAGGGCACATTTATAGAGTGTAACAATGCAAAATACTACAAGATTAGGATTTTGAAAGATCAGCTTGTATCCCACAGGCTGTATTCTTAATAAGCTTTTTGTTCATGAACACCTTTGTTAAGCTCGTGAGGAAGGTCTATATGAATGTACTACCATGTCCATGTCCTGTATCGGTGGCGAAAACATAAAGGAGCAACTTGCTTCCAAGTGCGTTTGGCGGCAACGGCACGGTTGCCTGGCAAGTGCATGTACAATGGATACTTAGTCGCTGCTCTTTCTTGTAAGCTAACGATTGCAGTCGAAGCTCTTATACCTCCAGCTATTGCTACCTCTTCAGTATCGATCGCAGCTTAAGCGCGCTATTGGTCATTTTCTCATGTACAAACGGGAACGAACGCTGACTGAACAAAGTCAATTGAGAGATATTTCTATCGCAAAACCTCATCATAATACGAAGGGGAGCCAAAAAACAGCTTTTCCTGTAGACCAATGTACAGTTCTCTTTCTTTTTGTTGTATCGCTAGAACTGCATCACTTGTAGTACCTGTGAAGTCGTAGCTTAGCAAAGAACAGGAACCAGTAACACGCCATTGGTTAATCTTGCTAATAAGGAGTGTTTTGATGTTATTATTTTTATGTTGACACCTATTTTTGTTTATTTGACTGTATTATTCAACAGTCTTATTTTATTATGTATTATGTACTTATAATAAGGGCATAGACTATTGTTTTGTATGCTTACTTTTTTTAGGTTATCTTTTATGTCTTAATAATTCTAATATCCGACTCAAACTCGCCTATAAGAAAATAAACGGGAAATAGACTGTCGAAAAAATAATTCTATATTTCCATCTTCATAGGGATAAGTCTTTCTTCCTATTTTTCGATGAAATGACGAACTTTTTCGACAGTTTTTAAAACAATCAAATAAACTGTGCTAGGCAAGTATCCAGAACTTCTTTTGCTGCAAATTCAAGCCTTGATATACACTAAAAAAAACTTAATATTCCACGCTTTATTCTTAGCTTTTTGTTATATTGCTTCAAACAAGGATAAAAAACGTAAAAAAACAGATTTTAGAGGGGAAAAAACGTGCCGCTTCGGATAAATCCCAACTAGCGAATCCCAATCCCTTTGCCTTCCCCGTTCTGTGTTGGTGTCTCGCAATTTACGGCTGCTCCAATCAGCACCCCACCGAAAGCCGAAGCCGATCTTGATTTGCAAATGACGATCGTTCCGCGGCCGTGGAAGTGGTGGCGCTGCCCGGCGAACGCGATGCACGAGATACAGCTCTAGCGAGCGATATTATAAATCACCCAACGAGGAAGTGAAAGGCGCTGGCCGGGAAAGAGAGAGAGAGAGAGGAAGGCAGGCGTGCGAAATTAAAAATAAAAGATTCCAAAAGTAGCAAACTCTGCTGCGTTTAGGGTTACATAGAGAAAGAGAGAGGGAGAAGAAAAAAACCAACGTTCGATTATGAGCCGGAGGAACATTTAAAAACATGATTCAGACGCGGGAGAGGCATGATCAATTGGACGCCGGTCAGCAGTTGGTTTCGGTTTCGAGACGAATCAAACGGAGGGAACCTTCGTTTTCTAGATCCTCTCGCGTCCCATTTCTTCTTTTCGCCTTCTGCGAGGACCGGCGGAGGTTTGACGTGCCCGGTTAAGTTATGTATATGGGGAAGCATTGGCATAGCATACCGTTGGGTTTTTGACGGTGAAGATGATTCATCGGGCCTGTGGAACGATTAGGAATGCTGTGCGCCTGAAGCGTGCCTTTCAGCGTGCGGAATCGGTATTCGGAAAGTGGTGTGTATTCTGCGTGAGATTGGAATCATATAAAGTTGACGTTAGTTACAAGTCGCTCCAAAGATTTGTTAGTTTTGAGTTTAGTTACAAGTCTCTCACAAACGAAACAATTACTCAGTACGAAATTCTAGGTTCAATTCTTAATTGTTACTGCCTCCGATGATAACTTTTAGGTTTTTTAGGCAGTATTATTAAACTTCTATTATAAGCATGCTTTCTTCAACATGTCCGTTCTTCAATGTCCTGCAAAACTTTGAAGAATGAAAGATGTTCTTCGCCAATTTATTCCTTTTAACATCATTGACACATCGCACACATTCTACGTTTCACGAGCAGGAACTGCTGCAACGTCCTTCAACAACATCAAGTCCGGTCCATTCCGCAGCAGCCGTGAAGCGAATGATAGTCCTTGAAAGCAGTTGACGAAAACCTCCGAATCTTCGAACAAAACACCCCCCCAGAACCGCTTCGGCTGGAACGTTGGAGTCGCGATCGACCACACACAGCGCTAGCACGTTTCGTTTGGAAAGATTGTTTGCAGGGAAGCTCGTACACAGCAAAGGAAACAAAACAAACAACCAAAACAACAAAAAGAGTGATCGTAATGTCTTAACTCCGGACGAGTCGAGTCTTTTTTTCGTGCGTAATCGCTGTGCGCGCTGTGTTCGGGGGGGTTTTTTGAATCGATTTTTTGTTTGTTTTAGTTCGTCCCGCATGCTGCACCGCCGTGCGCTGCTTGGAAGCGATTTCCGAGCTATTTGTTTGTACCACAGAGCGCGTCTGCGAATGCGAGAAGCGCATCGGCCGACTGCAGAAGACGGCGACATGGCGCGCAGAAGGAGCACAGGTCACGCCGATGGACAAACATGCAATTAGCAATTTGATTCATTTGATTTCGGTTTTTTCGCTGTTGTTGTTGCGGGGATCAGTGTGTCTGAGCTGGGTGTGGCTTGCCTGCGCGCTCAACGCGATAGCTTATCATTATCCGGACGATCGAGTGGTTGTTCGAAGAGCATAATTGTGATGAGAGAAAATTTGTAAGAACAATTACGGCCTTGGTTATGCGGGTTAATTATGAGCGTAAAATTTGTTGGAATAGTTTCTATTTTGGAAATTTTATTATTTTTATGAAAAATTAAGCTATTATGCACATTCCGGTCACACCTTCCACATTGACCCACATATTAGTCGGTGGATTATTTGCGGTTACAGTGGGACACACCACCGGACCACGCTGAGAACTTCGCAACGGAGCGCGACACTAATGTCGCTCTTGTTATATCTTCTGAAACTCGTTTTTTTTTTGTTAGTCAACATAGCAAATTTCTTCCTGGCCCTATTTTGATTTGCTAGCTATAAATCCAATTAATTATGAAATTTATAGGCTGCATGCTTTCTTGAAGATTTGAAATTAATGTATTAATTTTAAATGAATTCATTATTATAAACTGAAATCGTTTCTGTAACTCTTCAACTATTATTATCCTCAGCTTGTTTTGCCTTTTTTGTTACCGGGTGCTTCTTTCATTGTTTATTTGTTACTTGCACATTAATAGTTCAATTTGATTCATTTGATTTCGGTTTTTTCGCTGTTGTTGTTGCGGGGATCAGTGTGTCTGAGCTGGGTGTGGCTTGCCTGCGTGGCCAACGCGATAGCTTATCATTATCCGGACGATCGAGTGGTTGTTTGAAGAGCATAATTGTGATGAGAGAAAATTTGTAAGAACAATTACGGCCTTGGTTATGCGGGTTAACTATGAGCGTAAAGTTCTTTATGAATAGTTTTTATTTTAGAAATTTTATTATTTTTATGAAAAATTAAGCTATTATGCACAATCCGGTCACACCTTCCACATTGACCCACATATTAGTCGATGGATTATTTGCGGTTACAGTGGGACACACCACCGGACCACGCTGAGAACTTCGCAACGGAGCGCGACACTAATGTCGCTCGTTTTGTGTCTTCATCCGCGTTGAGCCTGGCTTTTTTGTTGTTGGAACGGATGTCGGTTGGCGCCGGTGTTGTTTTTGTGTGTCTTTCTTAGGAAGCCCTTCACCGGGATTTTTATTTAATGAACACAGGACGTGGTAACAAAAAAGCAAAGCGGCAGTCTCGTACGTAACACTATGGACGGACAGACGGACGGATACGGACTGATTTATGGCCGGGTTGTAGGAATATGAAAACCTGTGGCAGTTGGTAGATCTGTGTTATTGAAATTAAACAGTTGAAATACATATACTTGATATGTATTCATAATTTTTCAAAAAGATCATAATCTAAAATAGAATGCAATTGAATAGAATCTTTTCTATCTTTTCATTGGTTTCTTCTACCTACCTAGGCACAACATCCCAAACTAGGTGTCTAGGCCACAAGCATTGCTTGCTTTTTTTACTTAATTTATTCCCGTAGCTTGCAATTTCAAGTCCAGTGTACAGGGGGACGGTCTAGTTGAGACACGAACCCACAGCATGTGGTATGTAAGACCTTTCGCTTGCGCACAGAACGATACGACCACTCCGTTTTATTAGTTTAATTGTGTTATATCTTCTGAAACTCGTTTTTTTTTTGTTAGTCAACATAGCAAATTTCTTCCTGGCCCTATTTTGATTTGCTAGCTGTAAATCCAATTAATTATGAAATTTATACGCTGCATGCTTTCTTGAAGATTTGAAATTAATGTATTAATTTAAAATGAATTCATTATTATAAACTGAAATCGTTTCTGTAACTCTTCAACTACTATTATCCTCAGCTTGTTTTGCCTTTTTTGTTACCGGGTGCTTCTTTCATTGTTTATTTGTTACTTGCACATTAATAGTTCCAAACCGTTATCGTTCTTAGTACAAGTTTTAGTACATTTTTTATATTTTGAGCAATTTGTTTTAATTAACTTATAAATAGCTTAGT
>KZ072671.1:89817-109079 GCA_002091845.1 Anopheles cracens | reverse complement strand
TGAGGTGGAATGGAAATTTTTTCCGAGCGGCGCATTCCGGCACGCCCCCGGAAGGTTTCACTTTGCACGGGCCAGACGAAGCCCACCGCGAAAACCATCACCGACCGCGTGAGTGGTTAAACATTGCGGGGATCATTAAACGCGAAGCTGCACGCACTGTTGCGTAGGAACCGTGGCGTTCAATATTGCAGACCTGAAAGCCTGTTCATCATGGGGCGAAATGCAAAACCAACACACACAACAACAACAAACAAAAAAACGCTCCCAGAACCGAAAACCGGATAGCGGATGATAAAATTCACGCTAGAACACTGCTGGTTTCGCGGTTCAAGTTCAACGAGGCATGGCGATGCGAGCCGAAAGCAAGGGCGTGCGCCGAAAAAATGTAATAAAAGGTAAGTGCGCCGCACGGAATGCTGTCGGTGCGGGCGATGCCGTGGGGATAAGAACCCCCCCCCCCCCCCCCACACCACTCCACTCAATAAGGCTGTTGAGAGTAAAGGATTCGGCAGGCCTTCGGTTGATTTCGCGTCGGCCAACCAGCCTTGGCTAACGATTTTAGCCCGTTACCTTAATTAATTTTCCCAAAAACTCCGTCTTTTTCAAACCGGTGCCCTGCAGCTGAGCCTTCAATCAGTGTTCTTGAGAAGAATAGAGGGCGAGGCCATACTTTCCCCCCTGTTTTAGTCATCTTACAAACGATAATTTTGAGGATAATTCAAATGGGGCGATTGTGGTGGAGAATCAAAAGGATGAGCATAATAGAAGGGAAGGGATACTTTCAAAGGAGAGCCTCAGAACCATCATCACGCACAATGAGCTCTTAATTATATTACTTTAAATTAGTAGGAACATTTGATTGCCAGTTTTGTAACAGAAGCGTAGCGAGGATTCATGAAAACTCATCAAACTCAAGTTGACTATCTCGGCGTTACCGACATGAACGTGCAGTGATCAATGGATATATTTTTAACTTTAGATAAATCAATGCTTATGCCTGTCCTTCGTGAACAGTCGATAAAATTTGACGTGAAAAGTGAGGGCAGGACATTACCAAATTGAAGGAACATTTTGACTTTTAATGTTCCATTTCCAAATGGTCTATTAGGTGCGACGCTAACGCCCTCTGCAGTGCCTCCCAAGACACGAACCATTAGCAGTCGCTTTCACTCGAAGCACGTAACGTACAGGTTACGACCGTTGTTTAACCTATTAGTATTCAAAATATCGCACCACACATCGACCATAATCATTCGCACACTGCTAAAAAAACACGTCACGTGTTGAACGATCTGAAAACCAACCCACCAGACCATAAAATCATTTCTAGTAGCGATGACGAAAATACAATTTCATCTTTTCGCGTGTTCGCCCCAGATGGTCTCGATAAAAATTCATATTTTGGGTGCATGATCCATCCCATCGGTTCCTCCCACTGCTCAGCGTGAACTTGACGGATAAACAAACGGATGTTGATGTTATCGCGGAACACCGCGCAGCACGTTTAGAACGCGATCGAGTGTGCTAAACTCGAAAACTTTAAAATTACTTAACGACTTCAACTCTCAAACTGAGGGCGAACCATCCTCTCCCAGCAGCATAAATGAGCCTTCCGTTTGGCTGGGCACGCGTCTCGAATCGCATTCCTCGTAATGAATAAAATATTTCCATCGCGTCTAAAACACAATTTTCCCCACGGCATCGCCCGCACCGACAGCATTCCGTGCGGCGCACTTACCTTTTATTACATTTTTTCGGCGCACGCCCTTGCTGGGGGGGGGGGGGGGGGGGGGGGGGGGAGGGGTTCTTCATGCTCGAGCAACATCTCTGGTCTTTTCAGCACAACTCCTGCTCTGGTTCCCGGGGCCCGGTGGGATTGTCCTGATTGAATTAGCGATGGTAATGTTGCCAATCTCAGCCTCGCAGCCCGATTACCGGGGACGTTCTGTGACGTTTTCCAGCGTTCCAGCCGATGCCAGTGTTAATGAGTGTGGCTTTTGTGCGCCCTAGTATAATTCAATATACCTGCTTTTGGGTAGGTTGGGGTGGTAGGATGTAAAAAGGGAAGAAAACCGGAATTCGAAGCACCATTCCACTTTCGCTCGTTCTCTCTCCCTCTCGCCCACATTTCAAGCCCAAAAGCCGTAGTCACTCATAAAAGGAAACACGACGACAAAGTCCAATAAATAAAACAGCCAATTAAGGTGACAATGATTGAAGCGAGGGCTTTTATCGAATCCGCTTCGCATTATGGATAACATAATTTTAAAACTGCGCACAGAATCGTTTCCTATTGTTTGCGATCGGTTACCCGCAATACGCGCTGCTTACGTTCGCCATCTTGGTTTTGCGAACGTCGGGCCGACGTTGATTGTGGGAGCCTTTCAGCTTTTCTCTTTGTTTAATGAGCCTCAAGATTCTGACATGGGCAGCTTAGTAATAATGAGTTTAGTATGATTTTTCTTGGCCTATGACTACCGTTCCAATTTAAATCCTCAAAACTATCGGCTGCAGCAACATCGACCGGGCGCGAAGAACAGGTAGCAGCGATTCAACGAAACGAGAACAAGCAGGCGGATAAGGCGCCGAGTGATTCGACCGGCAAAAACTTCCTCTTTTTCAATCTCTCCTCCCGGTGCGGGTCCCGGCACAATAGAACTCAATCAAGAAACAAATCGAATCGTTCTGCAAGGCGGTGAAAATTCTCGTGCCGTGCACGGCATGTTCCTGGAAGGGTTGGGCCGCCAAGCAGCCACGGGGGCCTCTTGCCAATCAATGCCAATTCAATGGCTGTAAAACTTGAAACACACGCGTCTTGTTTCGTTTGCCTTCGGGTGTTGCACGGAGCGGAGCGCGTCAAAGCGAGAAGAGGGTTGGGCGACCGGTGTAAGACGAAACTTTGCACTTGCAGTTCTGTGGGGCGTGGGAAGCTTTTCACTGTGCAAAACTAGACCACAAACTCATCACGCACGGGCTGAGGCGAATCCAAGGGTGCGGTGCGATCGGAGCAAACAGCGAGAGAGAACGGAAACGCAAATCATATTTGTAGGAAATCATCATGAAGTTGCAAACCGGATTCACTAAGCTGTCTTGCTTTGAACGATGCAGCGACGCAGCGACGGGTTTACATTCGACTGGTGGTTTTATCAGATTTGTTTGTTTGATTTCGAATCAGCATAACCCTGTTTGCTGATGTGGGGAGTTTCTTGTTTACGTAGTAATTGAGTTATTTACCGAGTGCAGATAAATTAAGGAAATCGAGTGCGCCACAGCAGCTTGCAGTTTCACTATGGATGTCACAGTATATGTGTGTCATGATAATAACACAAGTCTGCAAATTACATGTGAAAAGCTTGGCCAACAATTTGCAAACTAATAATTTATTTGTTTTCTATCTCGCCTGAACCAATTGCATACATTTAGGCGTTAGTGCACGTGAAAGACAAAAAAGGTTCATCTCAGCTGAAGTCACAAAAACTGCTTGATTGTTTGGATCAAATTATCATATGTTCTTTGGTATTGGTGAGATTTAATTCATTTATTTATTTTATTAGGCTATTCCATTCTACTAAGTCCATCACTACAGCACTGTTAAGGTATGTTGCTACTTGAACTACGAGTGCCGATCGATGCAGATGCAGCAAAGCAAAAGCTACAGCGCGGTAGAACACAGCCAGCAGTTAATCAGCGACCTAAGGTCTTTAATGTCAAGCACTATGGGATGGACGGATGCAAAACTTCACGCACACGAACAGCTATAGGGGCGCGCACACTCGGCACACTACGATCAGGCGGATAGGGTCAGCAGTGAGTACGTGGGGTAGCTTTAAGCGATTCATTCGAAGCGGTGATGCTTTATCCGGTGCTGTGCCACACAAACACGGCTGTGCCACAAGCGAGGAAGATAAGTCCCAACAAGCTCCCATCGTTTAAGCCACTGGACGAATCCATCGACCACCCCCGGTCAACGTGCGTATATATTGTATATTGCTGTTTGCCCGCTCCGCCTTCATACTACACAAGCAGGAGAGAGTCCGAGGGCAGATCGCTTCTAATTGGGCGAGTGATTGATCTGCCCCGATCCGATGACAGATGAACACTCCACCGTGTGCTAGCGAAGGATGAGTTCCTTCCGCTAGGTGGGTGGGTAAGGTTCTACTACCCTCAATTATACTTCTACCGCACGGGCACTACGAGCTATTTGTCAGGTGGAAAAAACCGATCACTCAAGAAATGGTTGATGCTAGGAATGAGCGTACTGTGGGTGTGAGTGTGCGGACGATAAGGGTCGAGGGATACAATTAGCGCTAGTCACTTCCTACGAAACGGAGCTTGGTGTTGATGAGCATGTTGTGAGTGAAGGTTTGACGTGTGAGTTGGCTTGCTTGGTTCACACCTAATGCTAGAGTTCCCCTCGTCATGAGTTCCAGAAACACACGCACACACGAATAGACACACACACAGAAATGCAAACGCTACCACGCAGAAGGAACACGCACAGACAGGTGAAAACGAACATAACAAATAAGGTAAAATAATCACACAGAAATGCAAACGCTACCACGCAGAAGGAACACGCACAGACAGGTGAAAACGAACATAACAAATAAGGTAAAATAAATCTTTACCCAGCTACAGAATTTGGATCTCAAATTAGTTCGTAACGAATAGAAAATTAAACAAAACAATCAAAATTTCATGACAATAACAGTACAACAAATCGAAAGATATGAAGTTAAGAATGGATCAATATACTAATTGCTCTACCGATTGCATACTTTGTGGCGTAAAACTTTATCAGCCCCAAAGTATGCAAATCGATGGACAATTAGCTTTGCAGTCGCATTATCACCGCCTTATCAATCCGTTCGTAATAAAGTTTGTATGGTTTGGAGAACGAAAAGTAACTTAACAAATCACGCTTTGTTGATGTTAGACAAACACAAAAGCAAAACTCGACGAAACAATAGAACAGATAATATGTACCGAACCGGAACGGAATGTCAAAAACTAAGAAAGAGAAAAAATAACCCAAATACTTACTAAAGGTTTTGGTATCAATTGCACTATTGTTCTGCCCTGTATGTGTGTGAAATGAAGAGAATTAGCGTAATGTCAGCAATTAGGCGAGTTGTTGTTGTTGTTGTTGTTGTTGTCGTTGTTGGTGTGAGAGTTAGTTAGTGGACCATGGCAGTGGGGCTACTACATCTGATGTCTTTCGAGCGACTAAAACAAAACGATTACACTAACTCGAAGCGAGCGTTTCAAACGATTTGTAACAATAACCAACAGAATCCCTGCGCTAGTGCTACCGTCGCTTCGAAAGGTGGATTTGGTGGACCGAGTGGGACACTAGTGTCTGGAGCCAAAACGAAATGGAACGAAAGACAGCACATTGAATGCAACCATTTTCGCATCACCGTTCCACGCGAGCACGCTCCAGCCGTTGCGGAGCTGGATTTCATCGAGCGAAACAGCGTGGGATCGGCAGATACGGCTGAGCGTCCTATAACACCCAAGCTCGCGAGAAAGAATGCTGCTTTGTGCGCTGCGCTCGGCTGTCGTATGCGCTTTGATGCAGCAACCAGCCCTGGTAGAAACACCATCCTACCCAGGGCATTGTCACCGTTGCCTTGAGCAAAGTACAAAAACCGCTCTACTGAAGCGGCGTCTAGTACAAGGGGAGAGATGGTCAGGCTAGATTTGTGCTACTTCTTCAAGGATATCCATTACAAATAAGGACCGTGATATAAACGGGAAGGTATGAATAAGATACTTTCTTTGAACGAACAGGGGAAGAAGGATGAAACACACAGCTAACAAGTCTATGACGTCAGGTAACTTATTTGTCAAGGGATGATTTAATTTGGACTTAATGGAAATAGATGGCGCTAGTATACAAGGCAGGTATTTAAGAAAACATAACAAAAGTTGAAAAAAGATGTAAGCAAGATCTTAAAACTTCACATTTTAACCTTAAAAAAGCAAAACGAATCGTTAACATGATGTAAATAATGAATCTGTAAAACAATGCTAACGAGAAGATAACAAAGCATGTAAATTGCTTCATCGAGTGAGACAACTTGATAAATATCTCACAAAACCTCCCTGTAATGCAAATCTATAAAAGTCCTCGTTGTGTACGACGTGGTGGAAGAAAAAAAAACACTCACACACATGCAACGATAAGGAAACGACGAAAATAAATTAAACCATAACGATCACGCATCGCTAGAGCGCCGGAGCGATGAAGTGTATGCACAGCATAAAGGTATCGAGTACAAGTTTCTTGTGTACTTATTTACCAGCATGAAGTCTTTAAATTCCATCCTTCAATTGTCCAAACGACACACATTCCAACATTCCACTTATCGAAACCTTTTCGAGCAGCTTGATTGCCACATACAGCTGGCACTATAATGATAATAATTCAAAGAAACCATTAGCAGCCCAATTTGAAGTCAATTTTGTCCCACCCGTTTCGGGTACCGTGTGGTACAAAGCAGTCACTCCGCAGCGTGCAGAATCAATTGTGCCGGCAACGTCGGCAACCTCGCAATCTCGCAAAGCCAAAGAAGTATCGATAATTTGCGAATGATTATTTCCAGCAAATCAATCGGTTGTTGTTGCGGTGGCAGATCCTGAAACGAGCTTTACACTTCGATCAGCTGCCCGGTACCGCACGGAAAGGATCCGGTTCGGGGTCTGACTATCGGTCGGCACTACAATCCCACACCGGTGCTTCTATCGGTACGCAGTAGCTCACTGGAATGCTGCCACAGTCCTGGTCGTAGCCGAAGCCACCCAGCTTCTGGTGCACGATGGTCTCGAACTCGAACCCATCGGTACGATACGATACATGGGGCGAAATTTGCATTTAAATTGCATGCAGAATACGATATTTTACATATGCTTGCTGCGGCAGCAGTCGAGCGTTGCAATAAGCGAGCGTGGGTGCAAGTTTCGACTCGGTGACTTATGTTGTGGATGCTTTAGAAAAAGCTAGACTAGCGTGGCGTTCGGTAGTTTCGCATGGAAGAATGGGCACGAGTGTCGACCGGTCCGGGAGTGTGTGCTGGCTGGGTGCCGGCACTCGAGTGGCACTTTCTTGAGACGTAGTTTATTCGAGGGTGCTCCAAATGTGCATTTGGATTTGTTGGTCAATCCACAATAATCGATGTCCGTCACCGCCCAGTACCTGTAAAGAACAGGGAGTTGCAAGAGAGTGCTTTTAACCATCACGTATTCATCGTCTATCACCATGTCAAAGGCTCAGGAAAAAATGGGTTGATAAATTAATCCAACAAACAGTCTATAAGTGTACAAACCAGCAGCTTATTAAATTTGTTTCGTAGTGCTCAAAACTGGTTGTGAAAAATGCTTCCTACAACAATAATAGCACATTGAACAACCATTTTTGTGGTGTTTGCATACTTTCGGGCTGATTAGGCAAATTTGCTCCCAAAAGTTTGCAATACGCATTGCACACCCATTTTTAATTGCTAGTTACATATTGCTCCTCATTTGATTTGTATATGGGGTCAATACAAAATTAGTTAAATTTGCATACATTTAGGCGTTATATATGTCGTCATTTATCCTTTCAATTAGGTGTACTTATTTACCAGCATGAAGTCTTTAAATTCCATCCTTCAATTGTCCAAACGACACACATTCCAACATTCCACTTATTCGGCACTTGCTTTATGGCTGATGAAGTTGGTGGAATCAATTTTGGAAATAGCTTTCCGCGCTAACCAGGAAGCCGGCGCTTTTCTACGATGACTGGTGAGCGTGAGCTGAGGTTGTGGTTGTTTCGGGAGGCGGAACCAAAAAATGGATGAGTACTGTGTATCGAATCTGTACGTGAAACGTTCGTCTGCTTTCTCATGTTGGTCGATTGTATGCCGTGAATTGGTACCGGATTAAAGTGGAGCTTTTTGAGGAACAACGAACGATGGAAAACACCGGTGGTTACACCGTGGTGAGTAGGTAATGAAAGGATGCAGTAGAAAAAAAACAACACCGAACTCAACACGTACGTGTGGAAGTGGAAAGTTTCCGTATCGTTAACAACATGTGCGCGAAAAACAAACGATGCGAAAGAAAATGCGAATCAACAGAGAGTGAGATGATTGATTGGAGGTTGGAAAACAAAGTGGATAACGAACAACGACTATCGCCGAACAATGGAAGGGTCGCAAAACAAGATGTTTTTTTTTGTATCTGTTTCTTCGATATGAGATGTACGACATAATGTAGTAAATATGACACGACACGACAAAGATACGAAGAGAAAAGAGAGAAAGAGTAGTATAAAAACGAGAAAGAAGGAAAGAAAACGACACAGAAAAAAATAAACCACCGGGAAATTGTGTGGCACGAGGGAACGAAAGAATATGAGTAGCACAAACTGTCAATGATAAAACTTTCGAACGCTGGATGAAATCGCAGAAAAGAAAAGCATAAAAAAGCTTCATCCGCAACGAAACCAAAAGGATGCTGTCGCCCTGCCGCCACGGCACTTGCTTTATGGCTGATGAAGTTGGTGGAATCAATTTTGGAAATAGCTTTCCGCGCTAACCAGGAAGCCGGCGCTTGCACTCGAGTGGCACTTTCTTGAGACGTAGTTTATTCGAGGGTGCTCCAAATGTGCATTTGGATTTGTTGGTCAATCCACAACCGCTGGCCCAACACACAAAGCGGCACATTTCGTGTGTGGGCAGTATTTCAAGTGAGCTTATTTTTGTATGCGACACGCGATTTGCCTACATTGAGGCGCTTTTAGTGAAGATTCTGTTACGATGCCTTTTTTATGCCGCCGTTTACTTGCTGCGTGGTTTACATTGAAATAAAATTTATTCAATTCCGTGCGAGCAAACATGAGCGTAATCGATAAGCTCTGCGTGCGATGCATCACCCCGCAACGATTAGCGATTGTGCACGTGTGGTGTGGCGCACTCTCGGCTCGGCATACATGTCATACTCTCAGCCCAAGCACCCCCAGGAATGCGACAGCACATAAATATGGATTTGATAAATTATTTTGCGATTACGGTCGGTGCATTTGCAACAGCATTATCGCCAGTTAACCCACCTCCCGTCGCGCAACGCGATGCAACCATCCGGCCACGCTGATGCACTGCGGACGTTGCTCCATTTCTCAACCGTGCACATGCACATCGAACGATGCGCATCTTCAGCCGCGTGGGGCTTCTTCATCGGAAGATCTGGGTGGGTCGTAAAATGTTAAACTCTCTGCATAATCTATACCGCACGTGCCGGAGGTGAGTCGTGCATGGCATAAACAAACGAATCCTGTGCGACATCGCGTTGCGTTGGATGCGCTGTTGCAAATGTTAGCAAAGTGTGACGGAACGTGGATTTGTAAGAGCGTTTTGGTGAAGAGTTTTATGTATGCATTTGTTGAGTAAAATAAGCGTAGTTTCTTTTTTAACAGATTTCCTGATTAAACATGGCACAAAACAGGGACTGTGCCAGGGAGATAATCTAAAATGTGTATTGCATACTTTAAGGCGAATCAATTAGTTTACGCCCAATTGTATGCAGTACGCAACAAACAATTACCTGGTATGTTTAATTAAAACAGCACCCAATGTGCATTGCCAACATTTAGGGGCAGCTGGGTTTGTTTTATTGAAATGAACTATTTCATTACGTCAATACAATTGCTTGTGGCTTGACTTTCCGCTCCTCAACCACACGGTTAGATGTAGCAAAGGGAGTGTACAACCTCTGTGGTATTCCACGACTCAACTGGCAACCCGTCCAACACAATCCATTGTCCCACGTTTCTTCGGTTGTGACACGCCGGGACGCCAGGACAACTCCGCAGGTGTGCTCCGACTGTGTGAAGCTGTCGGTAAAATGCATAAAGACGACGACGTAATGGCGAATGAGGCGGGGAGGGTCTGCCGCCGTGCGCAATCAGAAACGGGTCGACATTTCCATAATTCCAGCACCTGCAGGAAACAGTGACCTCTCTTACGTGTCGGTCTCCTGCTCTACCACCGTCTTTTTTAAGGGGGGTTGGTTGCTACAGGGATACATTTTGCGATGATTAGTGTCGTTCTGGAGGTGTTGGAGTTGAATGCAGATGTAGACGATAAACGATATCGGATTCGGGTGAAGACCGAGCTGGGCTTCTGCGAACTGGATCATTGGAGAGAACGTGTAATTCAGCATCGATTGTTTCGCTAATGCATGACTACTCGACTTCATAGCAATGCTTATATGCAGTGGAATCGATAGTTTGTAATGAATATGTTACCCCGAGCGATTCAAAGAGGGTTTGTCACACCGATCGCTGTGGTGTCTGTAGACAGACTTCAGAAGATAATAGAACACTGACTACTGACTATACTATACGATATAACACCACTGATTTGAATGACTTTGGACTGTCAAGAAAGTTTAAATACAAAATAAAACGTTAGTCTAGTAGCTAGGCTAGGCTAGTAACGTATTAGTCTTGCAGATTGCATACATTCGGGCTCCTAAATCAATTTTATTTGGGAAAGCAGTTTTAATGAAATCGAACGCAAAAAAAAACAAAACAAAAACAAAACAAAAAAACGCTAATTTCAACTGGAAATGTTGTCATCGTCTTAAGCGAAAATTATCTAAATTCTTACTGCACCCTTCGCACACGATTAAATCCATTCGAAGCCATTCATTATGCATTCGTTTTTTTGTCAGCCCCGTTATTACGGTTAAGAGTGATTTCGTAACGTGTTCGCAGGAAAAAGTCACAGCTTATGAAGGGCCACGGCTACGGGGAAGAGACAAAATAAAACCTTCCCTTCACAGCTGGACAGCACAACGATGGCTGAGCCTCCGGACGGAGCAGCACGCGGGCGCATTATGTCGTGGCCGGCAATTAAATTATCTCCGGCACCGCTGCCTTGAAAGCTTTTTTCTTCGTCTTTAGAAAATGATTAATTGCGTTCGTAGCTAACGAACGGCGGCTGGCGTGCTTCCACGTCGTCCTCGCCTCGTCCTTGGCGCATGCAGAACATGCAGAGCAACACACGCGCGCTGAACGAGATTAGACGACGAAACTTTCAGCAAGAAATGCTGCTTTTCTGCATATTCTCGTATGTGTGTGTGTGTGTGCTCCAGGGAGTACAGGGTGCACTGACGTTCAATCCCGGGCCCACATCGTGCAGCATGGTTTGGACCGTTTCAATAACGCAACGGCAAACGGAGCCGGAGTCGGCTTGTTGGCCAGAAAGTTTCTGCTCCCAAAGGAGTTATTCAGTTCGGAAAACTAATTACGGTGCAGGTAGTACACAGTGAGCAGACAGTTTTGATGCTCACCACAAATTAATTAGAATAATATGAAAAAAATGAACATGTGTTCCGAAGAATGGCTGCAAAGTTGTCCTTTCCCGTGCAAGCGCCCCGGACGGAGCATTCTTTTGTGTTGTGTGTTTTTTGCGTGCGCGCCCACGAAGTCAGAGCTCACCCATCACGCCACCGAATTCGGAATGAAATTAGGCCTCGAGCGGGCTCCTTCAACCGGGCCCGGCCCCGGCCCGGAAGGCTGCCATCGGCGACCGGATTACGGATCCGGCCATCCTTTCGGAACGGAAAGATTTCTTGGCACCCGCCACAGCCGACTGAAAGGCCAAAGTTATGCTAAAGTTTTCCCATCGCGCGTCGACGAAAGTCAGCTGCTATCAGGTTTGGTTTTTAATGAAAGCTTCGCCCGCAGGGAACTCAGGGGGTGATCGGGGTGCTCAACGGTGTTTGGGTGAGGTTTTGTGAAACTAGTTATTCGGCGCACCGGGCGCACGCCCGAACGTTTAGCGCGCGGCCGAAACTCTGTTCGAGTAGCCCCGGTCCGGGGGATGGTTTGAAGTTAATCAGATTAGACGACGAAACTTTCAGCAAGAAATGCTGCTTTTCTGCATATTCTCGTATGTGTGTGTGTGTGTGCTCCAGGGAGTACAGGGTGCACTGACGTTCAATCCCGGGCCCACATCGTGCAGCATGGTTTGGACCGTTTCAATAACGCAACGGCAAACGGAGCCGGAGGAGAAGCAAACAAACATTAGAATCACTTCCCAGCATTTCAACGCTAGTGACAGCAAATGCACAGGCGCATAACTTGGTAACTTCGCGGTGGAAATACACACACAATAAAAAGACACCATCTTCCGATGCTTCCGGCTCGACATCTTCACACGAGTGTGCATCCTCCCAACGAGTTTCCGTCCGTTGAACGAGCGCGCTTACAGCTGCACGCCCTCGTGTGGAAATAACTTGTGAACATGTGTTCCGAAGAATGGCTGCAAAGTTGTCCTTTCCCGTGCAAGCGCCCCGGACGGAGCATTCTTTTGTGTTGTGTTGCAAAGTTGTCCTTTCCCGTGCAAGCGCCCCGGACGGAGCATTCTTTTGTGTTGTTTTTTTTTGCGTGCGCGCCCACGAAGTCAGAGCTCACCCATCAAATAAAACCTTCCCTTCACAGCTGGACAGCACAACGATGGCTGAGCCTCCGGACGGAGCAGCACGCGGGCGCATTATGTCGTGGCCGGCAATTAAATTATCTCCGGCACCGCTGCCTTGAAAGCTTTTTTCTTCGTCTTTAGAAAATGATTAATTGCGTTCGTAGCTAACGAACGGCGGCTGGCGTGCTTCCACGTCGTCCTCGCCTCGTCCTTGGCGCATGCAGAACATGCAGAGCAACACACGCGCGCTGAACGAGAAGCTGTCGCCGATAATGGGTGCAGTAGAGAGAAAAAAAACGCATGCGACACCGCTTGCTAATGGGTTCCTTAAAACGGATTTAGGCGTCTCCTGTTCCGACGTCATTTCGGTGTGTCAATTTTAAGTTAAAAGCCTCTCAGTTGGTATTAAAAGCGTGTCCAGAAGAGGGAATGAAAAAATCCATCATGTATGCATTTGTTTTTCGGTCCTTTTGGTTTCACTTTGGAAAGACAACCTTCGTACTCGGAAAAGTTTGTAAGGAGAAGCAAACAAACATTAGAATCACTTCCCAGCATTTCAACGCTAGTGACAGCAAATGCACAGGCGCATAACTTGGTAACTTCGCGGTGGAAATACACACACAATAAAAAGACACCATCTTCCGATGCTTCCGGCTCGACATCTTCACACGAGTGTGCATCCTCCCAACGAGTTTCCGTCCGTTGAACGAGCGCGCTTACAGCTGCACGCCCTCGTGTGGAAATAACTTGTGAACATGTGTTCCGAAGAATGGCTGCAAAGTTGTCCTTTCCCGTGCAAGCGCCCCGGACGGAGCATTCTTTTGTGTTGTGTGTTTTTTGCGTGCGCGCCCACGAAGTCAGAGCTCACCCATCACGCCACCGAATTCGGAATGAAATTAGGCCTCGAGCGGGCTCCTTCAACCGGGCCCGGCCCCGGCCCGGAAGGCTGCCATCGGCGACCGGATTACGGATCCGGCCATCCTTTCGGAACGGAAAGATTTCTTGGCACCCGCCACAGCCGACTGAAAGGCCAAAGTTATGCTAAAGTTTTCCCATCGCGCGTCGACGAAAGTCAGCTGCTATCAGGTTTGGTTTTTAATGAAAGCTTCGCCCGCAGGGAACTCAGGGGGTGATCGGGGTGCTCAACGGTGTTTGGGTGAGGTTTTGTGAAACTAGTTATTCGGCGCACCGGGCGCACGCCCGAACGTTTAGCGCGCGGCCGAAACTCTGTTCGAGTAGCCCCGGTCCGGGGGATGGTTTGAAGTTAATCAGATTAGACGACGAAACTTTCAGCAAGAAATGCTGCTTTTCTGCATATTCTCGTATGTGTGTGTGTGTGTGCTCCAGGGAGTACAGGGTGCACTGACGTTCAATCCCGGGCCCACATCGTGCAGCATGGTTTGGACCGTTTCAATAACGCAACGGCAAACGGAGCCGGAGTCGGCTTGTTGGCCAGAAAGTTTCTGCTCCCAAAGGAGTTATTCAGTTCGGAAAACTAATTACGGTGCAGGTAGTACACAGTGAGCAGACAGTTTTGATGCTCACCACAAATTAATTAGAATAATATGAAAAAAAAGACATAAAGCAGCTTCTAACAGAGCGTAAACATCACATCTCGTAATTCTACTTTCGTGAAACTCAAAGGGACTAAAGTGTTATTAATTCATTTGTGTCAAAAATTGCTCAAGTTGAGGTTTATTTAGCATATTTTCTTCATCCAGCAAATAAAGCTAATCTGACAGTATATAAAGAAAAACGTGTAAAAAAAAGACATAAAGCAGCTTCTAACAGAGCGTAAACATCACATCTCGTAATTCTACTTTCGTGAAACTCAAAGGGACTAAAGTGTTATTAATTCATTTGTGTCAAAAATTGCTCAAGTTGAGGTTTATTTAGCATATTTTCTTCATCCAGCAAATAAAGCTAATCTGACAGTATATAAAGAAAAACGTGTCAATAAAATGCGAATAAGGTTTTTACATACATTTAGGTGTGGATTTACTCCATCAGCCCGCAAGTATGCAATCTGCACAACAAACGCTTCCCATATGCATTTTTTAGCACTCGCTAACCTTTTAGAGTGATTAAAAGACTCATCAGCCTGAAGGGCAACTGCCAAACTATCGTTGCCGAAGTAAGCTACTTTTCTTTCGAGCATTCCCGACACAAAGCGACTCCTTTGAAGCTTCGTCGGAACGCCTGCTCGGGTGGGCATGTGTAAATTGAATAGCTTCAGTCTGAACCATGTCAATGGGGCACGGTGATTTCCATATTCATCTGCTGGCCCGGTGCTCCTGGGCCGGGGTGTAGTGTTCTCCAAGACACATTCTCTGTTCGTTCCGATGCTCATCGTTCTGTTTGAGGTGCCCTTACGCTTCCGGCTCCACCGGGTAGTGACGGGTAGTGCGTTGCTGCACTTCAAAGCGGATCCTGCTTCATGGCGCTGCTCGCTTCATCATCAAGTCCCAGCTGGGACCATACATTGACTGGATTTTCTTGGGCGCCCAGCGTGTGCCGCACAACCACACTTACACACCTTTCGGTTTTGCAGGTGTTGGATGTTGTAACGCAAAAGGCTGCCTGCCAGTCATCTTTCGTACCGGGAGGAAGCTCCCTAAGGATGTGTTTCCTTCCCGACGTCCATCACACGGTTTGCTGAGTTCAGAGCCGTAACACCCACCCAGGTAAGATTATCATATTCTTCCTTTCGGTGGGTTGCTGTTCCGATAGGTAAAAATATCGCCTACCCTGTTTTCTGGTGGGATATGATGGATCGGATGGTTAGGGGACTCGGTTCTGCAGGAGCGTTAAAGTACGAACCTCAGCCGAGGGACCTGAAGTGCCTCGAAGGAGGCACAAAAACGGAAGAACCACGCTCGCATCCTGCATATGTTAACGAAAATCATTTTCTCTCTCTCTCTCCCTCCCTCGTTCCTGTCAATCTTCGATCCCTCCGGGGCAAAGGTTCCGGTGTTGGCAGAGACACAGCGAAAGGGGAGCGAAACGGAAAATGGCAGAACTAAAGATGATCTAGCGGCGAAGATTTCATCTTTTCGAGCGGTTCGGTTCTTCGGGACCACGGGTGGGTCCCCATTCAGAGCACCCACCCACAACCCACCCCCTGGGGGGTTGTTTGAGTGCGGGGAAAATAAACAAACCGGGCCGCTTGCTGCGGAAATAATATTACAAACGAAGCATTTTGCTTTGTTTCAGGCTGCGCCGCGTTCGGATGAGCTGTGTTGAATCGATTTCCGTTTGCCTTTTGCTAGAGAAGGCCCCTCCGATAGGCATGACTCGTTGCTGGGGAGTTTCTTGGCCATATTGAGATAAAGTGTCGGAAGTCAGTTCAAGAGAAAGGTCATTTATTAACAGAAAACGGCAGGAGGAAACAGTGGGAAGCATGTATTTTATATGAGTTGGGAAAGCTTTGGGAACGGTTCGTTTTTTTTTTTGCGAGGAAAAGTAATCAAATATTTATTAGGTATTGTTGTGCTGGTTAGATAAATTATTCAAAGGTATGTGAACACTATTTACGAATTTACAAATTATAATTATTTTAAATATAATAATTAGTTTATGAAACGTTTTGACATAAGGCTTTTAAGTTGGTGATGAAAATAACATACAAAGCATAAAATTTAAAACGTTTTTTTAAATTATGCCCTGGCACTGTATCCCGATAAGGCGCTGTCCAGATAGAGTCTACTAAAACTCTTTGTTCGTTATTTTAAGATAAGGCCGGCGCAGACCCTGCCCGTTACGTCCGAGAGTCGTCCCGCTCGTCGGGCGGGCAGTACTTGTGTCTTCGCCCAGTGCAAAGAACGGCCGTCTCTTTCAGGTAATCGAACGAGACGCCGCCCGAAAGAATTACGACGAAAAGCACTTACCGGTCCAGTGCGATGGCCACCAGATGCAGGATGGAAGCCGTACAGCACAGCACGTCGCTCGACGTCCACATGTCGCACAGGTCCGCCCCGAGTCGCCACTCCTTCGACACCTCGTACACCGCACCGAGCGGCATCACCAGGCAGGCGACGAGCAGATCCGCCACCGCCAGCGACAGTATCAGGTGGTTGGCAACACTCTGCAGATTCCGCTCGAGCAGGATGGCCGCTATAACGAAAACATTTCCTGTGCGAGCGAGGGAGAAAGAGAGAGAAAAAAGCGCGGTGAGTATAAGCGACGAACCCCCAAACCGGCACGGGTTGATTGATGCTGATGATGATGCAATCGGAACGCGCGGAAAGTTTATGATTATTTTATGATGCGCAATGAGTGGAACCAGTTTTCCGCTGCCACGCGCCTGTGTGTGTGACTTTTTGTTCTGCATCTTTGAGTAACAAATTTATTTTCCTCCATAAATCCCCTAGCAGCACCAAAAACAAAAAACAAAAACATACATAAAATAAAATAAAACATCCACCTACGAATCAGTGAGCCCGCTTCGCATTCTGAAAGACCGCACCGTCAATCATTTAACCGCTCGTTGGCAATCATTGGGTGGAAAAAAAATCACTCGCCACCACCGCCACCACCAAATGATGTGCGGCGGTGGTGGTGGTGGTGGTGTGCAATTTATTTAAAAGGATGTTAAACTAATGGGGTCTCCCCCAAGGGAACAGGTCTCCTCCCACACGGGGTGGGTGATACTGAACGGTGTGGTTCGTTTTAAACTGACTACACTGTAATTTGTTACCCAAGAGGTGCAACTCGGCATTTATTAACAGAAAACGGCAGGAGGAAACAGTGGGAAGCATGTATTTTATATGAGTTGGGAAAGCTTTGGGAACGGTTCCGCCTGTGATTCGTGCCGTATCCGATTGTAGTCTCTAGGTGGATCGGTTGCGTTCACCCAAAACCCGGCAGCCAACCGAGTCGTGTAATAGAAAGTGTCATCGTTTGTTAGACGGCAGGACGACTTCGGCTGCATCGCGGTAACAGCTTCGTCAGCTGGATGCTGACAGCTGAATGACGTAAATCCGGCAGTCCCGTAAGCTTCCGTACGCAACCGTGAGGGGGTGGATGGGCGGTTGGCTGGGAAATAAATATTCCTTTCAGCTGTTTTTCTTTTCGCAGCGCGCCAGCTACGTATGTGCCTGCCTGCCAGTCGTGCCACCCGCTGAGCAAGCAAGCGGGAAGGACACTTTTGATATAGTTCGGAAAACCGGAAAACTCGGTCCCGGTGCCGGTGTGGGGAGTTGTTTTTGGATGATGGAAAATAGCAAGAGCGCCAGGGTATAAAAAAGGAAGCATGTGGAACTTTATGAGCCTGGCCAGGAGCAGCTCAGATTGATACATCGCTTTTTTTACAAATGGAGTTAAAAATTGTTACAACAGAACTGTTTATATTAAAGAAACTTAAAGCAAATTAAATTTTTAATTTAATTTTTAATAATTGCATACTTTTAGGCGTTTACAGACAAACCCGGGACACAAACCTTTTTCGCGGAAGAGGCAACTTTTGCTCTTATACCAGTTGAACATTCCACCCAACGAGACGCGGCGTTTGAAGCGAGTTAGACCCATCTAAGTATCTTAGCAGAATAAATTGTCCAAAAGTTCGTGCAAAAAAAAATAAAATTATGACAACAGCAAAAATAAGCTCCCGATCCCGAGGTTGCTAGATACAACATTTTCTAAAACCATCAACTCGTAAATAATTTTTAATGACAACCCTCTCCCTAGCACAAACACACGCCCATCGCCCCGTAAAGCACCCCGTATCGATTTCGATCGAAGCAGGCCGAGAACGAGAAGCTGCTTCAAAAACAAAGCGCCTGACGACGACGCACCGGGAGCTAATACGCCGGAACGGTAGCAAAATTTAGGAGCGCATTCTAACTTTTCCAATATGAATCGCTTACAGGCGACAGCACATCCCTCGAGGTGGTCCCGAGGGTCCGAGGCTCCGAGCGGGTGGTAGAGCCGGGAGCGTGAAAACTTTTCCGTAAAATGCGATTCCACATTGCAGCGCACTCGCTTCGAGCACCCAGGCCGGCAGGGCGAGCGTTTAGCGTTAGTGCGGGTTTAGTACAACGGGGGAAAAGAAAGCACGAACCGTGCGCCGAGTGTGGCCCCGTTAATGGTCGGCGGGCGTGTTTTTGCTACTGCTCACTTGCTCCACACTTTGGTTGCTTATTTTTAACGACTGCACTGGAGGGTTGGAGAGCGTTCGGTATAATTAGTTTATTTGTCTGTTAATAGCTTTTGCAGTTTTAGTCTCATCTGACGATACGGGAAAAAGAACAACTTGTTTCCGGGGTCGGGCGCAACTTTTTAAACTGCGAGAGTCGTTGTTGTAAAGCATTAGACAAAAGCAACAACAGCTATACGCGGCTAAATCCCCAATCCAACAGACCACCAAATCAGTCTCAATCCGCCGAGAAGTTCGAATCAGCTCGAATGGTGGAAATTCTTGTTTTCTTTCTCGCCGTCGCATCCCGTCGGTCACGTTACAATAATACGACGGATTAGATGGCTTCGCGCGAAAGGGCCGAGAAGTTGCGCGAGCTCGGGTTTATCTGTTTCATCCTGCCCGCGCACGCCAACTACAACACGCCAGCAGCGTCGCTGTCGTCACCGCCGGCTTCGGTCCAAAAACGAAAGTCGAAAACGTGACAAAATGGATTATCGTCCGGTGAAGCTAGACCGGGATAATCGCTGGAGTAGGAGAGCGAGAGAGAGCGACAGAGAGAGAGAGAGAATGGGCGACCGGATGAAATGGAATGGATCCGAGGGAAGTTTTGCGGGGATAAACTTGCTGACTCTCAAGACATGACCATCCTATGG
>KZ072671.1:60159-87488 GCA_002091845.1 Anopheles cracens | reverse complement strand
GGCGGCCATCACTGGGCGACATGAGTTCCTCCCAGCAACCATCTAGATTAGATCCTCATTTGCCATCGATCTGTCGATAGATTAACCGCCTCCAGGGCGTGTCATACTTGTTGCCGAGGAGGACCGAGTTGCCCGGAACAAGTTTGATTTCAATGTATTAATTAATTTTCTATCCACTAACAGGACCATCCGGTCGGGCGGTCGGGTTAAACTAAACCCCTGCTGGGACAACCTATTATGGGTGGGCTTAGCAGGAAGTTTAATTGAAACGAAGCCCCGGGCGTGAGCAGCGATCAGTTCCGGCTGCGAGCGGCGTACGGAAAAGTGTCTGGAGAAAATGACATTTCTTTCGTGATTGGGTTCTTTGATAAGTTTGATATCTCATCAATCGTGTGCGCGTGTGCCGACTTTTGCCTGGAGCATCGTTCAGGAGATACAACTAACTTCACACGAGCCACCGACGCATTATTACTGAAGAAAGCTTTCTCTTCAAACCTGATATTGAAGAGTTCTTTGGAATGTTTTGAACCATACATTTTTTAAATCTTAATAATGCTTTACAACAACGACTCTCGCAGTTTAAAAAGTTGCGCCCGACCCCGGAAACAAGTTGTTCTTTTTCCCGTATCGTCAGATGAGACTAAAACTGCAAAAGCTATTAACAGACAAATAAACTAATTATACCGAACGCTCTCCAACCCTCCAGTGCAGTCGTTAAAAATAAGCAACCAAAGTGTGGAGCAAGTGAGCAGTAGCAAAAACACGCCCGCCGACCATTAACGGGGCCACACTCGGCGCACGGTTCGTGCTTTCTTTTCCCCCGTTGTACTAAACCCGCACTAACGCTAAACGCTCGCCCTGCCGGCCTGGGTGCTCGAAGCGAGTGCGCTGCAATGTGGAATCGCATTTTACGGAAAAGTTTTCACGCTCCCGGCTCTACCACCCGCTCGGAGCCTCGGACCCTCGGGACCACCTCGAGGGATGTGCTGTCGCCTGTAAGCGATTCATATTGGAAAAGTTAGAATGCGCTCCTAAATTTTGCTACCGTTCCGGCGTATTAGCTCCCGGTGCGTCGTCGTCAGGCGCTTTGTTTGAAGCAGCTTCTCGTTCTCGGCCTGCTTCGATCGAAATCGATACGGGGTGCTTTACGGGGCGATGGGCGTGTGTTTGTGCTAGGGAGAGGGTTGTCATTAAAAATTATTTACGAGTTGATGGTTTTAGAAAATGTTGTTTTTGAAGCAGCTTCTCGTTCTCGGCCTGCTTCGATCGAAATCGATACGGGGTGCTTTACGGGGCGATGGGCGTGTGTTTGTGCTGGGGAGAGGGTTGTCATTAAAAATTATTTACGAGTTGATGGTTTTAGAAAATGTTGTATCTAGCAACCTCGGGATCGGGAGCTTATTTTTGCTGTTGTCATAATTTTATTTTTTTTTTAAAAAACGAAGCTATTTCAATGTCTACAAGAAGATGAGAATTTCCGGGAACAAGCTCTTACTGCTAAGTTTCTCATCAGCCCGGCTACAACTTTCTCCGCACGTCCACAAAAAAACGCATGTCCAAAAATAGATTAAACACTAACTCATGTAGTTCAATCTAACCGGCCTTCTTAGCTTGAGGCGGCCATCACTGGGCGACATGAGTTCCTCCCAGCAACCATCTAGATTAGATCCTCATTTGCCATCGATCTGTCGATAGATTAACCGCCTCCAGGGCGTGTCATACTTGTTGCCGAGGAGGACCGAGTTGCCCGGAACAAGTTTGATTTCAATGTATTAATTAATTTTCTATCCACTAACAGGACCATCCGGTCGGGCGGTCGGGTTAAACTAAACCCCTGCTGGGACAACCTATTATGGGTGGGCTTAGCAGGAAGTTTAATTGAAACGAAGCCCCGGGCGTGAGCAGCGATCAGTTCCGGCTGCGAGCGGCGTACGGAAAAGTGTCTGGAGAAAATGACATTTCTTTCGTGATTGGGTTCTTTGATAAGTTTGATATCTCATCAATCGTGTGCGCGTGTGCCGACTTTTGCCTGGAGCATCGTTCAGGAGATACAACTAACTTCACACGAGCCACCGACGCATTATTACTGAAGAAAGCTTTCTCTTCAAACCTGATATTGAAGAGTTCTTTGGAATGTTTTGAACCATACATTTTTTAAATCTTAATAATGCTTTACAACAACGACTCTCGCAGTTTAAAAAGTTGCGCCCGACCCCGGAAACAAGTTGTTCTTTTTCCCGTATCGTCAGATGAGACTAAAACTGCAAAAGCTATTAACAGACAAATAAACTAATTATACCGAACGCTCTCCAACCCTCCAGTGCAGTCGTTAAAAATAAGCAACCAAAGTGTGGAGCAAGTGAGCAGTAGCAAAAACACGCCCGCCGACCATTAACGGGGCCACACTCGGCGCACGGTTCGTGCTTTCTTTTCCCCCGTTGTACTAAACCCGCACTAACGCTAAACGCTCGCCCTGCCGGCCTGGGTGCTCGAAGCGAGTGCGCTGCAATGTGGAATCGCATTTTACGGAAAAGTTTTCACGCTCCCGGCTCTACCACCCGCTCGGAGCCTCGGACCCTCGGGACCACCTCGAGGGATGTGCTGTCGCCTGTAAGCGATTCATATTGGAAAAGTTAGAATGCGCTCCTAAATTTTGCTACCGTTCCGGCGTATTAGCTCCCGGTGCGTCGTCGTCAGGCGCTTTGTTTTTATTAGTACTACGCGAGCGTGATTTAGGTTCTCGATTGTTTTCGGAGGAGACATTTCTTGGAAAAGTTATTTCCACACCGGATTGGCGCAGGGAACGTTCCTTATAATGGAACAGTAATTAAAAAACGAAGCTATTTCAATGTCTACAAGAAGATGAGAATTTCCGGGAACAAGCTCTTACTGCTAAGTTTCTCATCAGCCTGCTTTTACATTTCCCTTTGTTATTTTTTTAAATTTCATTTAATGTTCCATCCTGGTGTGTACCTTTAAAAAAAATATTCAATTTACGTTTTACGTATAATAAACGGTTTTATTAAATTAGCAAACAAAAAGGGTTTTGTTATAGTTTAACCCTCGAAAAACCTAATTATCATCAGAAAGCAAACGAAATTAAATTACTTTCATGTCTATTTTGGGACAATTTGTACCCGTAGAGCTCAGGCGGTTCTGGCTGGACCATTGTTTTTCACCTTCCAGCACCTGTGTGCGCCAAAAACCCGAAAATATCCGAAAAATGCTTATTTTTAGCGAACGTCCCCTCAAAGTGAGCCGCTCTGGAGAAGGAAAAAAACAACGACGTTCCATTCGTTTCCGTCCCGTCCCACGCCTGTCCTGCCCGCAGGGGGCATTATTTTACACTGAAACAAAACACGATGTCACCATCGCCGGTTTCACTCTCCCCCACTTTCGTTGATCACACGAAGGTTTCCTATTTACGGAGACCCATCTTTTCCAATTATAACTTGTTGAACTTTTGTCTCTCGGTCGAAAACTCCACCAACTAAAAACCTCCCGGGACGGGTGGAAGGGCCTGCTGCCTAAAGCGAAACACAAAGAGTTAAACTGCTGAACGAAGAAAACGGTTTATGATGACCGGAAAACTCACCCCGACCGGCTGGCCGGTTCGAACAATGGACGTTCGAAGCCGACGTTCTGACGGGGTGTTGTCTTTCAGCGTGGAAAACTTCCGGGGCCTGTTGGTACTTTTTTGTTTTTTGTCGCCCCGAAGCCTCATGACTTTGGGCTGTGGGAGCCCGGCTGTGGTGACAGGACGATCATCATTCGCGTGACATTGCTGACGTCATCGCGCTCCGGTTACCTTACCCGGTTATTAAGGCGAACCGCCGGGTTGTTTTTTCAACGGGTTGGCTTCGGGTTCGGTTCCGGTGATTGTAATCTAATTATTAGTACTACGCGAGCGTGATTTAGGTTCTCGATTGTTTTCGGAGGAGACATTTCTTGGAAAAGTTATTTCCACACCGGATTGGCGCAGGGAACGTTCCTTATAATGGAACAGTAATTAAAAAACGAAGCTATTTCAATGTCTACAAGAAGATGAGAATTTCCGGGAACAAGCTCTTACTGCTAAGTTTCTCATCAGCCCGGCTACAACTTTCTCCGCACGTCCACAAAAAAACGCATGTCCAAAAATAGATTATCTTTCGTCTTTGGATCCATGTTATTGATGTTTTTAATAGCATAATATTTACTCTGCATACCGAAATCCATTCAGTTTGATATATACCCTTCCGTATATTTATTGTTTCCTGTGCGTTGGATCATGCGTCTCTTATCTTGCAACTATTTATGGCGCAGGATTCGAATCAAATCCATCTCACTCAGGTTTACTGTACGCACGAAAAAATCAATTTCCTGCTGGATGTTACATTTTTGATGCTTTTTTCCCTCCTCTAGTCAAAGTTATGACTTTCGTCACAACCGAAAAACGCGAATGACTTTCCAAGTAAGAAAAAAAACAATCCCAGAGATTTCAATAGTTTGTAAAAATTTATTGCAATTCCTCCTGATGGAACTCCCCGAACAGCGGCAGTCTTTGCTGTCGTCTGCCGATAAGCATAACAAGTTTTTGGAGAGCGAAAGAGACATGAAAACATGAAATACATCAACCGAAGCGAAAGTCGCCAGGACAGCATGTGTGACGCGTGTAGGTCAAAGCGTGTTCCAACCCGGGTCCCTGACAGGACAAATGGGGAGCAAAACAATACCGATTCCGGTTACTAGGCGCGTCTCCATTAGCCACTTTTATGGATCGGTTTTCATTCCCGGCCGACGTCCGGCGGGAGGCGCGTAACGTTGTCAGCTGCTGTCCCGCTGTCACCGACGCTGACGGCATGCATGGACGCACGCGGCAACAAATCATGGCAGACATTCATAATGGACGCAGCCTTGAAATCGTCATCAGTTTGATTGAAGGTCCTCGTAAAAGGACAGTAATTTGATTTCGTTCGGTTCGGGTTTTTACTTTCCGCTCAACTATTGTGGGAAATGAAGCCAGCGCGAGCGTTGTTTTGTGAGGCGGGGCACACTACGTGTGAAGAAGAGTGGGAGTGAGAGAGGGGAGAGTGGGATGGAACAACCCCACCCAGTAGGAATCGATTTCATGTTTTTGTGGTTTTCATATGGTTTTGTTGTCAGGTCTCTTCAATGTCGACATACGTTTGAAGGACAATAGACGTCGATTAGTGGACTGTTTTTGTAGCCATTCGTGATTGATACCAGGAAATCATGAACATGCTTGTATGTTGTTTGAATGTTTGTTGTTTTTTAGATTAAATTACACATTTTTTGGCTTTTGTGCATTGTTTTTGTGCAATAGTTAAACAATTATAATTTTTCAATTATTATCTATTATCTCTTTCACATATTTCTATACTCTGTTATAACTTTTGCTCAGTATAAAAAAGTATTTAGATTCTTTCTTTCTTTTATTTGTTATGTGTGGCTTTATATGTTTTGCTTTTTTATCTTGTTCTAATTTATTGTTTCTTTTCGTGTTGTTTTCCACTTATTTATGATTATGCTATTTACATTTTCATCAGGCTACTTTTCCTATCAAATTCGCATCTGTTTAAGGTTGGTTTCGATGCTTTTACATTTCCCTTTGTTATTTTTTTAAATTTCATTTAATGTTCCATCCTGGTGTGTACCTTTAAAAAAAATATTCAATTTACGTTTTACGTATAATAAACGGTTTTATTAAATTAGCAAACAAAAAGGGTTTTGTTATAGTTTAACCCTCGAAAAACCTAATTATCATCAGAAAGCAAACGAAATTAAATTACTTTCATGTCTATTTTGGGACAATTTGTACCCGTAGAGCTCAGGCGGTTCTGGCTGGACCATTGTTTTTCACCTTCCAGCACCTGTGTGCGCCAAAAACCCGAAAATATCCGAAAAATGCTTATTTTTAGCGAACGTCCCCTCAAAGTGAGCCGCTCTGGAGAAGGAAAAAAACAACGACGTTCCATTCGTTTCCGTCCCGTCCCACGCCTGTCCTGCCCGCAGGGGGCATTATTTTACACTGAAACAAAACACGATGTCACCATCGCCGGTTTCACTCTCCCCCACTTTCGTTGATCACACGAAGGTTTCCTATTTACGGAGACCCATCTTTTCCAATTATAACTTGTTGAACTTTTGTCTCTCGGTCGAAAACTCCACCAACTAAAAACCTCCCGGGACGGGTGGAAGGGCCTGCTGCCTAAAGCGAAACACAAAGAGTTAAACTGCTGAACGAAGAGTGATAGAGCCGGCACGGGTTCGACGGGCTTTCTTCGTAGGGGCGCGTTGTTTAGCATGTTTTGTTGTTTTTTCCAGCTTGAGGGTGATTGCTGGACGAGCCTTTAGTACGTTTTGGGAGCAATTGCAGGCAATCTGTATGTAGGGCTGCGTTCGTGCCGATAAGGACCACAGCGCTCTGTTTGCTGTGCGCTGATAGAGGAAAATTAGTAGAGAGAAAGGGATTAAAAGTTCGCTTAACTTTCATTATGCTCAACTTTGGCGCTGACAGTGGACGAGCAAACAGTGGTGATTGATTTTTGGAGCCAGAATTGGAAGACTCTATAACAATATTTGGGTTTATAAAGAAATTTCGTCACGAATTAAACACAAAAACGTTCGAACATTGAAGAAATGATAAAAACATCGCACACCAAAGCTCAAAATCGGTTTGAAATCCATTCACCACGCAGTACACAAATGTTCCAACAGATGGCGCCACGAGTTTGTGCCACTAGAATTTGACAGCTGCAAAGCGCGGGAAAGGTGAAGTGAAATACATATTTTACAAACACCGAAATAAATAATTGTTAACTACTTGAACCGTGTGCGTGTGTGTGTGTGATCAGGTTTTGATGCATACATCCAATCACTGTCGATCCACACACTTCTTTCGTCTTTGGATCCATGTTATTGATGTTTTTAATAGCATAATATTTACTCTGCATACCGAAATCCATTCAGTTTGATATATACCCTTCCGTATATTTATTGTTTCCTGTGCGTTGGATCATGCGTCTCTTATCTTGCAACTATTTATGGCGCAGGATTCGAATCAAATCCATCTCACTCAGGTTTACTGTACGCACGAAAAAATCAATTTCCTGCTGGATGTTACATTTTTGATGCTTTTTTCCCTCCTCTAGTCAAAGTTATGACTTTCGTCACAACCGAAAAACGCGAATGACTTTCCAAGTAAGAAAAAAAACAATCCCAGAGATTTCAATAGTTTGTACGAATTTATTGCAATTCCTCCTGATGGAACTCCCCGAACAGCGGCAGTCTTTGCTGTCGTCTGCCGATAAGCATAACAAGTTTTTGGAGAGCGAAAGAGACATGAAAACATGAAATACATCAACCGAAGCGAAAGTCGCCAGGACAGCATGTGTGACGCGTGTAGGTCAAAGCGTGTTCCAACCCGGGTCCCTGACAGGACAAATGGGGAGCAAAACAATACCGATTCCGGTTACTAGGCGCGTCTCCATTAGCCACTTTTATGGATCGGTTTTCATTCCCGGCCGACGTCCGGCGGGAGGCGCGATCTCTGGGATTGTTTTTTTTCTTACTTGGAAAGTCATTCGCGTTTTTCGGTTGTGACGAAAGTCATAACTTTGACTAGAGGAGGGAAAAAAGCATCAAAAATGTAACATCCAGCAGGAAATTGATTTTTTCGTGCGTACAGTAAACCTGAGTGAGATGGATTTGATTCGAATCCTGCGCCATAAATAGTTGCAAGATAAGAGACGCATGATCCAACGCACAGGAAACAATAAATATACGGAAGGGTATATATCAAACTGAATGGATTTCGGTATGCAGAGTAAATATTATGCTATTAAAAACATCAATAACATGGATCCAAAGACGAAAGAAGTGTGTGGATCGACAGTGATTGGATGTATGCATCAAAACCTGATCACACACACACACGCACACGGTTCAAGTAGTTAACAATTATTTATTTCGGTGTTTGTAAAATATGTATTTCACTTCACCTTTCCCGCGCTTTGCAGCTGTCAAATTCTAGTGGCACAAACTCGTGGCGCCATCTGTTGGAACATTTGTGTACTGCGTGGTGAATGGATTTCAAACCGATTTTGAGCTTTGGTGTGCGATGTTTTTATCATTTCTTCAATGTTCGAACGTTTTTGTGTTTAATTCGTGACGAAATTTCTTTATAAACCCAAATATTGTTATAGAGTCTTCCAATTCTGGCTCCAAAAATCAATCACCACTGTTTGCTCGTCCACTGTCAGCGCCAAAGTTGAGCATAATGAAAGTTAAGCGAACTTTTAATCCCTTTCTCTCTACTAATTTTCCTCTATCAGCGCACAGCAAACAGAGCGCTGTGGTCCTTATCGGCACGAACGCAGCCCTACATACAGATTGCCTGCAATTGCTCCCAAAACGTACTAAAGGCTCGTCCAGCAATCACCCTCAAGCTGGAAAAAACAACAAAACATGCTAAACAACGCGCCCCTACGAAGAAAGCCCGTCGAACCCGTGCCGGCTCTATCACGCCCGGACCATCCCGATGTGTAATTTATTATCCTTCAGGTGACAGTTTCGTTTGATGAAGTCCGTTATCGGCGGGACAGCTTTCGTTACGGCCGGTCGCGTAACTTGTAACACCGTGTCCCGGTTCTCTACTTCTCGCCCCCGATTAATGATGATGAAGATGAATGCGGCGCACGGGATGAGAACCGCATTACAAATAAAAGAAAGAAAGAATCTAAATATTTTTTTTTATACTGAGCAAAAGTTATAACAGAGTATAGAAATATGTGAAAGAGATAATAGATAATAAAACTAATAGATAATAATTGAAAAATTATAATTGTTTAACTATTGCACAAAAACAATGCACAAAAGCCAAAAAATGTGTAATTTAATCTAAAAAACAACAAACATTCAAACAACATACAAGCATGTTCATGATTTCCTGGTATCAATCACGAATGGCTACAAAAACAGTCCACTAATCGACGTCTATTGTCCTTCAAACGTATGTCGACATTGAAGAGACCTGACAACAAAACCATATGAAAACCACAAAAACATGAAATCGATTCCTACTGGGTGGGGTTGTTCCATCCCACTCTCCCCTCTCTCACTCCCACTCTTCTTCACACGTAGTGTGCCCCGCCTCACAAAACAACGCTCGCGCTGGCTTCATTTCCCACAATAGTTGAGCGGAAAGTAAAAACCCGAACCGAACGAAATCAAATTACTGTCCTTTTACGAGGACCTTCAATCAAACTGATGACGATTTCAAGGCTGCGTCCATTATGAATGTCTGCCATGATTTGTTGCCGCGTGCGTCCATGCATGCCGTCAGCGTCGGTGACAGCGGGACAGCAGCTGACAACGTTACGCGCCTCCCGCCGGACGTCGGCCGGGAATGAAAACCGATCCATAAAAGTGGCTAATGGAGACGCGCCTAGTAACCGGAATGGGTATTGTTTTGCTCCCCATTTGTCCTGTCAGGGGCCCGGGTTGGAACACGCTTTGACCTACACGCGTCACACATGCTGTCCTGGCGACTTTCGCTTCGGTTGATGTATTTCATGTTTTCATGTCTCTTTCGCTCTCCAAAAACTTGTTATGCTTATCGGCAGACGACAGCAAAGACTGCCGCTGTTCGGGGAGTTCCATCAGGAGGAATTGCAATAAATTCGTACAAACTATTGAAATCTCTGGGATTGTTTTTTTTCTTACTTGGAAAGTCATTCGCGTTTTTCGGTTGTGACGAAAGTCATAACTTTGACTAGAGGAGGGAAAAAAGCATCAAAAATGTAACATCCAGCAGGAAATTGATTTTTTCGTGCGTACAGTAAACCTGAGTGAGATGGATTTGATTCGAATCCTGCGCCATAAATAGTTGCAAGATAAGAGACGCATGATCCAACGCACAGGAAACAATAAATATACGGAAGGGTATATATCAAACTGAATGGATTTCGGTATGCAGAGTAAATATTATGCTATTAAAAACATCAATAACATGGATCCAAAGACGAAAGAAGTGTGTGGATCGACAGTGATTGGATGTATGCATCAAAACCTGATCACACACACACACGCACACGGTTCAAGTAGTTAACAATTATTTATTTCGGTGTTTGTAAAATATGTATTTCACTTCACCTTTCCCGCGCTTTGCAGCTGTCAAATTCTAGTGGCACAAACTCGTGGCGCCATCTGTTGGAACATTTGTGTACTGCGTGGTGAATGGATTTCAAACCGATTTTGAGCTTTGGTGTGCGATGTTTTTATCATTTCTTCAATGTTCGAACGTTTTTGTGTTTAATTCGTGACGAAATTTCTTTATAAACCCAAATATTGTTATAGAGTCTTCCAATTCTGGCTCCAAAAATCAATCACCACTGTTTGCTCGTCCACTGTCAGCGCCAAAGTTGAGCATAATGAAAGTTAAGCGAACTTTTAATCCCTTTCTCTCTACTAATTTTCCTCTATCAGCGCACAGCAAACAGAGCGCTGTGGTCCTTATCGGCACGAACGCAGCCCTACATACAGATTGCCTGCAATTGCTCCCAAAACGTACTAAAGGCTCGTCCAGCAATCACCCTCAAGCTGGAAAAAACAACAAAACATGCTAAACAACGCGCCCCTACGAAGAAAGCCCATCGAACCCGTGCCGGCTCTATCACACCCGGACCATCCCGATGTGTAATTTATTATCCTTCAGGTGACAGTTTCGTTTGATGAAGTCCGTTATCGGCGGGACAGCTTTCGTTACGGCCGGTCGCGTAACTTGTAACACCGTGTCCCGGTTCTCTACTTCTCGCCCCCGATTAATGATGATGAAGATGAATGCGGCGCACGGGATGAGAACCGGGGCACCCAACCCTTCTGGAGCCTATTGGAGCGCATCAACGATCCTCTCTCTCTCTTGCCATCTGCCCCTCGGGACAGTTTTGCACAAATGGGACACCTGTTACCGAGTGTACCGTTGGGATTATATTTATCGACCCGGTACCGAGATGGGCGAGACGATCACGGCACCAGCCCCGCTCGAACAAAAAGTCCTTGGATGTTGGTGGGGCGTGTGTGCGTGTGTCCATAACCTTGTAATCAATCCTGTCCAACACCTCCGTCTCGACGCTTTCATTCCCCAACCCCGAACCGAACCGTTCCCGGTGATCCTTCCATGCCGCCGGCCCATCGGATAAGGGTGTTTTATTTATTTATTATCCATCAAATCCCCATTTTATGGGCGCTGGCTCTAGCCCGCACGGGAAGACACACGGGCGGGGAGTCGGTTTACTCTCCATTTCGACATGATTGCGTTTTCCCGGTGCCCGGGCGGTAATCAATCTCTATAAGCACAATGCAACGCACTCGGTCCGGTCCCGGTCAGCCGTTGCGGTGTGATGATGAGGGTGCGTTTAAAATAGTGAGCCGAGCCGTGCGTAAGGATCGCAATTGCATCGTTACGCCATTAGGACGCTCGGGTGAAGCTCTGCAGCCGGCAGAAAAGCTGCTTCACGAAGCAGGTGTTGCGTATGGCGACTGTGTGAAGTACCTGTTGACGCGCGTCTTGTTTTTAATTCAATCTGTACCGTGCCGGTGTAGCCAAGTTCGTGTAGGAGATTGTAAAACTGATGCGTAGCTACTGATATTGTAGATACTGATCTGTTCTATTCAACATTCGTAAATTTCCTAGCAAGCTGCTACAAGATCGGACAAAAACACGCACTAATAAAGTGTGTGGCTTGCCAATTGCATAGTTTTAGGCGTTTATATCAAGCTTGCGCCAAAAAGTATGCAATTTGCGATACACCATCGCATTATTTATGTTTTCTAAGGAATGTAATAGTTTTACAAGCAATTTTAAATATAAATTAGAATAGATGAGTTTATTTAAAGACACAATTAGTGATAAAATCAATTTAAATTTAAAACGCTTGAATTCCTCAACGTATTTTCCCACATTTTACCGTGTATAAGTTAAACCATTCCGTTTCAACTTTCCGATTAGCCTGTATTGTTTTGTGTATGGCAAAAAAACGATGGAAAATCGTATCTTTTCCACACGGCACAACGATCGAGCCTGAAATTGCTGTTCGTACGGGTTAACTGGTCAGCCACTTATTGGCTTTATCGGGTGCCCCATTGGTTGTGGGCTGGTTCGTGCGTGTCACAACAAAACCAACCAATCGCCTCACCCTGCTTGGCTGTCAGTTGTGTTACTATAGGAATTACCACAGCTGACAGGTAGAAAATTGGCCGGTCGGGAGCTGATGCGAGAAGCATGCGGCCGACATCCCAGAGAATTACAGGCTCAACGGCAGGAGCGAGAGATGGTCTAATAGAACACCCGGAACTGGGTCGCTTGAGTTCAGCTACTGTGGAGCCATTTCCCCAGTTGGGCATAACCGATGAATTGCGATGTACGTGTAGTTTTTGTTAAAAAATGTAATTGCACATTGAAATTTCACGAAAATATCAACACGCTATCGATACAAATATCAATCCAGCGGGAAAAGCAACCAAATACAGTGTACGTGTATCGTCCATTGCATACTTTTTGGCGCAAAATTTATAATATGTGCCTCAAATGTATGTATGCAATTTCGTTTGAAAACGATATCACTCTTTTGCTCCATAAACGTATTCGACGGGCACATAGCCGAACTAATGAATCGAACAGGTTCTAGAGAAAATTTCGTTCAATTTTGTAGTTTCACGAATTGAATTGAATCAATTTTATCACTTCCAAGCTGAAGTTCATCAAACCGGACTTAAATTTGCGAAAATTCCGCTTGCGTGCTTTCAGCGCTTTTCCCATTGACCTCCGCGCGGGAATCAAATTATTCACATTGATTCGCAAAAGGACCGTGGCGCATCCGCTTAATTGATTTACGGACCATGAACTTTACAAACCGACCGGAAGCGGTGATGGCGAAAGGCGGGGAGAAAAAAAAACAATCTGAAATTGTTCCACTGAAATTGTTGATTTTTTTTTCTCTCCCTATCAATTCGCGACAGCATTTACGAGTTCGCGAGCACTAAATCCACTTGCGCTCGGGCGGTAATGGCGATTTGCTGTGCGCTCGCGCTGAATCGCTGCAAACACTTTCGCCCCGAGTTCGTCTTCCGGACGAATTCATTTGCCCACTTTGCTCGCCGCTCGTTTTCCGCAAACGAATTAAACTTAATGCAAAAGCATTTAATTCGAACCGGAAAAACTCATTTCCAAATGCGCGCTTTCGTTAGCGCTACCAGCGTTCTGAGAAAGAAGGGGAAAGATGTTCACGGAGACACTTTGATGTGCGGAGACGTTTAACCTTTAAAGAACACTTTCCTCACCAGGGGGCGTCCTGTGCAGGCGATGGCAAAACGAAGAAGTAGCGCGGTGCTCGGAATTTAATTTACACACGCACAACAAACAACGCTGCTGCTCCACTCTGCGAGAGTTGACTCACAAAAGACGTAATGAAAAATCCGACGTTTCCGAGCAGGCTCGTGAACGAAAAGTTCACGCCACCTTATTACGATTACGGTGGCATCGAATGTCGGGCGCTCGTGGCGATGTTTTCGATTCCTTACAACCCGACGAGAGGCAATAAATAATTTCCATATATTCCCGCCCCACAATGCTTTACGATTATTAATGCCATTTATCATGCGAATCGCCCATGAATCGGATCTCGCGCAGGCTCGGGTAATGGCGGTTTGGTGCTTGTTCTGCAATTTTTTTTCTGAGGCTTGGGTGCCTCCAAAAGTGTGAACGAGTTTTGTCAATAATTATGCCACAAATTTCGACTAACAGGCATCAAGATTTGGGCATCTCTAGGAGAAGTTGAAACTTAAGTGAAAAGAACGAAAGGTTTATGTCAATTTGAAATATTGCAAAATATAATTTTCCTTCAAGCAAAATCCACATTTTTACTCTCATTTCAAACAGTTTGTATAAAGTTGCTTGAAGCAATTTCAACCTCTTAAGAAGAACGATGTACTCTTGTTAAATTTCGATAAATTCCGTCAAGAGTCAAAAAAGTAAGTTCTCGTGAAAAGTTGACTCACAAAATTATCGAAAAGCGCCTCTGTCAAGTGAAGTCGCTTTTTAAATGTGTAGAGTAAATAACGTGTTAGAGACCAATTCCCTCCCTCTATAGATCACTGATTTGATACACGTCTCCCGAAGCCCAAACCTCTCCGATGATGCCATTATTTAAGCTTTTCTAGGTCCTCGGTCGCCTACAACCGATTGTCTACATTTTGGCGCTTTACTCTACACATAACGTTTACAGGATTAATTAGCTATTCCTATTGTCCATGGCAAAATATTCTAGTTTACAATGTCAAAAAAATGATCGCTCCTTTCCGAAGCACCCTATCTGCTACCTAGACTAACTTAACACTCTCCGACACGCCTTCTCGCCCGCACGGAAGGTGTTGCTTTCGGCACAGCCACAAAAGTTTCGCTTTTTCTGCCGATGTTTTTTTTCTTCTTCTTCTGTTATTACCTTATAGTCCCGAACAAAAAAAAAGGAAAACAACGCCCGATTCGCTTCATTTCCTGATGCCTACCACCAGGGAGAGCGGGCCGTGCCCAGACCGGGCGGCGTAAATGACGCCCCATTAGACCATTTATCAATAACTTCTGACATGTTGCGGCGCTAGTTTGTGTACGGCGGCCGTTCGGGCTATCGAAGAATGGCAAATTGGGTTGCCGTACTCCACGCGTCGCACCACGTCCTCCTCTGAGAAGGACCGTAGACAAGATGTGGCGCTCGCGATGTCTTTGAGGCACGCGAAATGGGCACCGTGGTGCCGGGTCGCCGAAACCATACCCGTACCGTGGCTGTATTAAATCTTCCCGAAGACATCATAAATCGTCAATTTGGAGAGCTCTTCAGCCGTCCTGCAGGCGAGATCCACCGGGCAAGGACGCAACCGGGTCACCGGATCCGGGCCGGGTGGAAAATTCCATTTTCTGCGTCCTCGAAAAGCAGCTGAGCTAATTCTGTCGGTACGGCCATTACATTCGCCACCACCACCAGCACCACCACGACCACGGCATGCGGGTCCTAGATTGGCCCCGGGATAGATATCATCCAGCGAGCAGGAAGTGTGCTCAGCGACTCGCTGGAAACGGAGCACGGAAGCTGCGGTTACCGAAACTTACTCCGAAGCCCATTGTATCACCGGAAACTTGTACTCCGACTCGCCGGTTCCGTTGGGTGCCACTGGATTAGGGCGGTTACAGCGAGGCGTACAGGCCGCGCAAAGCTCCCACCATAAACCAGCATAAATCAGCAAGCGTTGCGGTGGCGTGAAGGAGGCAGATTTCAAAATTCATACCATTATGCGCCACGCGTGCCCACGCGTATGTTTCTGTACATTCGGCCGAACAACACGCCTTTGCCGGAACCACCACACGGGAACCAATCAACCGCACACACACAAGCACACTCCGGAGTGGGTGAAGTGGAAAGTAATTTAATTTTCTCAGCATAATTGAGGTTTTTGCGAAGTGGGGTGGGTCGATTTCGGCATGGAAGCGACACGCCAGCGATTGGGAAAGCTTGCCGGGAGTGCGTGTAATGATTTGGCCCATGTTTCATGCGGTACTACGCAGATAAATTGCTGCCGGATGTTAAAATGGCGGCTAATAAAACTTCCTGAAGGGCAGGAGCCGTAAAATTCGAGTCAAACCAATCACGACTAATTATTGTTTAATGGAAAGTTTGGAAGGGGATATCTTGCTAGTAATATATTGGAAGTTTGCCCTTCCCAAAGGGGTTCCTTACCGAGGTTAGGTTTTGGTTCATTAATTTGATAATCAATAGTTTTTCTTGATAAAAACTAACAGAAGAATCGTTTCAATAAGCACTTTTAGTTCATTTTATACACATGAAGTATGCAGGTTAATAAACCGTATATAAATCATTAAGAAAGCGTTGGTATAACGCAGTTTGCATTCTTTTAGGGGTAATTAACCAGAATCTGCTCAAACTAACTACAATAACTAAATCATGTTCCAAGAACTCTCGGTGTAACCAGATGACTTGCAGATCCAGATGTGAGACGAGATTAAAATTCAACTTGAATAGCTTCCTTCCGACATCCGGAATGCGAAACGATCCAAATAGATCAACTGTAACTGTTCTGAGAACAGCAACATGACCCTAGAGTATATTAATTGTTCTTATATCGCCAGTTTCTTGGATATCTGGGTGAAAAAGCCATGCAACAGTTATAAAGAAACAAGAGCAAACACTGTGATTCCTTTTCGTTATTAGCTTCATCTACCAAATAAGATGCCCATGAGCTAAGAATCTATGACACCGTCGTCATTCTGCTACTCACAGTTCCGAGACGCAAGAAGTCAACAATTAATGCGCACATTATGATTTCTGCCAGCGGCAGGTATCACATCGGCTTTCCTGGAACCGGCCCAGACATGCCGAGTGCCAGCGATGCCGGCGGTGCACAGGCCATTAACCTGCTCGTCCCACTCGGAACCACCGAAAAAACGGCCATTCTCCGTACCACTAACCTTGATTACAAATGACACTTTGGCACGAAACAACTTAACAAGCGTGAACGGGCCGGTTCTCCTGGGACCGGCAGGGCATCATCGTTCGTGGTATCAATAAAGTTTTGGACTCGGCCCCGGCAGGTATGCGGGCGCTGGCAGAAACACGCACGTGCACGCATCGTCTGTGCAAACAGCTTTTGCTCGGTATCTCATTTCTTCCCCGGAAGAAACCGGCGGAGGCCGGTCCTGCGTTTCTTGGAGCACGCTCGGTCCATACGATTGCCACCCGGTAGACGTCCCTCTGGGCGAGAGGGATCCTGCCCGAGGGCGTCGACGTAAGCTTATTCCAGCCGACAGCATCTCGGCTCGCATCTTGTGAAACCTCATCACGTCACAGCCGCAAGGTACCTGTTTGTCCAAGTGATTGTATCTCATCGCTTATCCCGATGTGCTTGATCTATCAACTTTTGGCACGTTAAGTAGTTCCACCTTTGCACTATCCGCACACTTCCATGTGCCACACACTGTTTCCCGTGCGAGCTCGGGCATGAAAAATTGTAAATTTAAGCAAATACGTTCCTTCCAACACCAGGAATACTACTGCCTTCGCCAGCTATGGTTATTAGCATTCCCGAATCGTGCCGTGTGTGTGTGTGTATGTGTGGTTTTGAGTCGTACGTCATGAAATAACAATCACGATAAGAGTCTCGATCTCGCCTGCACACCGCACCGCACAAGTCACATCACGCCTGTCAGGATTCATCGTCGGCGCTGCAAGCAACGCTTGTCCCTGGAGTCGTGCTCTCACGTGCTCCGGAGGCAGTGCGCTACACCGCTGGGAGTACACGATGCGATGCGCATAAAAAAAGATGTACGGGTGGTTGTGGAAAATTTTGATTTGATTTTAAAGATGATAACGAGAAAGCTTATTGCCTCGAGCGTTCGAGCTGTTTAGAACGTGTTCTCCGAGGCCTTCGCTTGGAAAATGACAGTTTTTGCCGCAACGCCTCGGAGCTTCCGCAGTAGATGGGGCCTAATTTTTGACATCGTATGACGTTAAGATGTATTGTAGATGAGATTGAATTTTAAATGAAATTGAAGCTACATTTCTTGCTCGTAATATATAGCTGCAACTTATGCCTTCCTTCAGCTTAACTCTTGATGTTGCTACAAAAAAGTAGCCAAAGTTATTGAAGCCATGATTTGACTAATGTAAAGCGTTTTAACTTGTACGTCAATGATGTATGATAGGGTTTCTTTTCCAGTATGTTTCAATATTGTCTTGAGCTGGCAATATTAGTATGTCTGGTTTGATGGTGCAAATCTGAAAAGAATCGCCAGAAAAATGTACTCCAAGAAATGGTATTCTGAGATAATACAACAAGACGCTCACATTCTTGTTCTTGTCTGTTAAAAAGTTATTTCCAAAGACATCTCTCCATTCACCAGCCCGTGGCACCAACGACAAGATAGCTTCCTTGTGTAGTCAGTCACGTGCCACATCTCATCCCATCGCCAACAAAACAAACGTTCACAGCCTATAGCCCGGATATGTTGCTTCCTTGGCTCCATCCTTCCGCCGTGCGACACTATTCTGCAAGGGAAGAATCGGCATCGGCGTCTCGTGCCACCATGTTCAATCCCAAAACAACGACGACGTTTCGAGAAATAAGTATCAAAATCTGCCACATTCGCCTCACTTGACACACGACCGCGGCCAGGCGCGGATGGCCACTAACGCTGACGGTGCGTGACGGCAAATGGCTCTGACGTTGAAACTCAAGAACCTGGGTGAAATGTCAAGAATATGTTGCCGTTCCATCACCAGCGCACATCAAAGCCCGGAGCACGTTGGCAAACTTCGCTTGACTCTGGGCGCATGACGGGACGGACAGCTTTCTTCGGGATGGGAAATGGGCAAAAGGGTGGTGGCTTTTTCCTTCGTGTTTACCCACCGATGCCGATGCGCATCAGTATGCTAACGCGCCAGCACTTCCGCCATCTGTCGCAGGCGATGAAGACATCGCCACCGGCTGAAGTGCGATGAACAGTGAAAAGTAATTCGTCCATCAAACGAAGCGGGAGTCGCGGCTGATGGAAATTTGTCACAGCGCTCATGGCGCGTCCCGTGCCGGGTGAACAAAAGTAGCTACGACAGCGGACTGTGCTGTGCATCACATTTCACATCGAGAGACCGAAAACGACGGAGAAAGAACATTATCCTTACCTGGGAGCTACTGGCACTGGGAGCTGGGTATTGGAAAAGTTTACTGGACCGTAGACAAGATTATGATTGGATTTTGGAGATCCCGGTTCGGGCAAATGTGGGTAGGCATTGTCATACAGATTAACTTGCATTATTGAATGCAAATTTGGTTGTATGTGAAGAATTTGTACTGAGATATGCATGAAAATAGCTTCAAGCAGGCGAAATGTCTGGAAGATTTGAGACCAATAAGACTACGTTTCTATTGCTGAATAACTTGGAGCTGTACATCGCAGGAACATCGAGTATTTCGTAGTTCCATAGGTCTTCATGGCATCGTTGTTTTTAAGGAATCCCATATCCTCTAAATCTTCCCCGAAATAGTGGAAGCAATTCACAGCAGATGTATCGTGTCCTCCGGAGCTCGGCGTCGGCCGGTCTGGCGGGCCTATCCCTGCCCGACCTGCTCGAGGAGGACGAGCTGATGGCGCTCTGGAACTGTACCAACTGTTTTTTGCTCAATTACGGCACGTCCGGTGCGAACGGCACGGTCCGGTACTACGGCAACGGGACGGTGGATCCGCGCGACGTGCTGGTGCTGCCGGCGGACGGCGACGAGACGTTTGCCAGCGAGGCGACAATCTATCTGATACGTGTGATCGCGACCGCCATCGTGCTGGGAATTGTCATCCTCGCGACCGTTATCGGTAAGTGGAATGGGTGGGATAAATGTGCTTATTTGGAATTGCTGAACGGGCGCTGGAAAGAGCGCCTTGCGAGATGATCTTGAGCCGGCGTCGATAGGGACACGGTACATCTGCTGTGTATTGCTTCCACTATTTCGGGGAAGATTTAGAGGATATGGGATTCCTTAAAAACAACGATGCCATGAAGACCGTATGGAACTACGAAATACTCGATGTTCCTGCGATGTACAGCTCCAAGTTATTCAGCAATAGAAACGTAGTCTTATTGGTCTCAAATCTTCCAGACATTTCGCCTGCTTGAAGCTATTTTCATGCATATCTCAGTACAAATTCTTCACATACAACCAAATTTGCATTCAATAATGCAAGTTAATCTGTATGACAATGCCTACCCACTTTTGCCCTAACCAGGAGCTCCGAAATCCAATCATAATCTCGACTACGGTCCAGTAAACTTTTCCAATACCCAGCTCCCAGTGCCAGTAGCTCCCAGGTAAGGATAATGTTCTTTCTCCGTCGTTTTCGGTCTCTCGATGTGAAATGTGATGCACAGCACAGTCCGCTGTCGTAGCTACTTTTGTTCACCCGGCACGGGACGCGCCATGAGCGCTGTGACAAATTTCCATCAGCCGCGACTCCCGCTTCGTTTGATGGACGAATTACTTTTCACTGTTCATCGCACTTCAGCCGGTGGCGATGTCTTCATCGCCTGCGACAGATGGCGGAAGTGCTGGCGCGTTAGCATACTGATGCGCATCGGCATCGGTGGGTAAACACGAAGGAAAAAGCCACCACCCTTTTGCCCATTTCCCATCCCGAAGAAAGCTGTCCGTCCCGTCATGCGCCCAGAGTCAAGCGAAGTTTGCCAACGTGCTCCGGGCTTTGATGTGCGCTGGTGATGGAACGGCAACATATTCTTGACATTTCACCCAGGTTCTTGAGTTTCAACGTCAGAGCCATTTGCCGTCACGCACCGTCAGCGTTAGTGGCCATCCGCGCCTGGCCGCGGTCGTGTGTCAAGTGAGGCGAATGTGGCAGATTTTGATACTTATTTCTCGAAACGTCGTCGTTGTTTTGGGATTGAACGTGGTGGCACGAGACGCCGATGCCGATTCTTCCCTTGCTGAATAGTGTCGCATGGCGGAAGGATGGAGCCAAGGAAGCAACATATCCGGGCTATAGGCTGTGAACGTTTGTTTTGTTGGCGATGGGATGAGATGTGGCACGTGACTGACTACACAAGGAAGCTATCTTGTCGTTGGTGCCACGGGCTGGTGAATGGAGAGATGTCTTTGGAAATAACTTTTTAACAAACAAGAACAAGAATGTGAGCGTCTTGTTGTATTATCTTAGAATACCATTTCTTGGAGTACATTTTTCTGGCGATTCTCTTCAGGTTTTCACCATCAAACCAGACATACTGATATTCTCAGTTCAAGACAATATTGAAACATACTGGAAAAGAAACCCTATCATACATCATTGACGTACAAGCTAAAACGCTTTACATTAGTCAAATGATGGCTTCAATAACTTTGGCTACTTTTATGTAGCAACATCAAGAGTTAAGCTGAAGGCAGGCATAAGTTGCAGCTATATATTACGAGCAAGAAATGTAGCTTCAATTTCATTTAAAACTCAATCTCATCTACAATACATCTTAACGTCATACGATGTCAAAAATTAGGCCCCATCTACTGCGGAAGCTCCGAGGCGTTGCGGCAAAAACTGTCATTTTCCAAGCGAAGGCCTCGGAGAACACGTTCTAAACAGCTCGAACGCTCGAGGCAATAAGCTTTCTCGTTATCATCTTTAAAATCAAATCAAAATTTTCCACAACCACCCGTACATCTTTTTTTATGCGCATCGCATCGTATACTCCCAGCGGTGTAGCGCACTGCCTCCGAAGCACGTGAGAGCACGACTCCCGGGACAAGCGTTGCTTGCAGCGCCGACGATGAATCCTGACAGGCGTGATGTGACTTGTGCGGTGCGGTGTGCAGGCGAGATCGAGACTCTTATCGTGATTGTTATTTCATGACGTACGACTCAAAACCACACATACACACACACACGGCAAACGATTCGGGAATGCTAATAACCATAGCTGGCGAAGGCAGTAGTATTCCTGGTGTTGGAAGGAACGTATTTGCTTAAATTTACAATTTTTCATGCCCGAGCTCGCACGGGAAACAGTGTGTGGCACATGGAAGTGTGCGGATAGTGCAAAGGTGGAACTACTTAACGTGCCAAAAGTTGATAGATCAAGCACATCGGGATAAGCTCTGACACAACGCGAGCCAACGAACAACAACGCCCTCTATCGACAATTATACATAGAAGCGACCGCCAGCAATGCGATCTTGGATGATCGCGCGGCCACTTTCTCGTATAAAGTGACACTTCATATGTATAAAATTAACTAAAAACGCTTATTAAAACGATTCTTCTGTTAGTTTTTGTCAAGAAAAACTATTGATTATCAAATTAATGAACCAAAACCTAACCTCGGTAAGGAACCCCTTTGGGAAGGGCAAACTTCCAATATATTACTAGCAAGATATCCCCTTCCAAACTTTCCACTAAACAATAATTAGCCGTGATTGGTTTGACTCGAATTTTACGGCTCCTGCCCTTCAGGAAGTTTTTACAGACGATGCGTGCACGTGCGTGTTTCTGCCAGCGCCCGCATACCTGCCGGGGCCGAGTCCAAAACTTTATTGATACCACGAACGATAATGCCCTGCCGGTCCCAGGAGAACCGGCCCGTTCACGCTTGTTAAGTTGTTTCGTGCCAAACTGTCATTTGTAATCAAGGTTAGTGGTACGGAGAATGGCCGGTGGCACCCAACGGAACCGGCGAGTCGGAGTACAAGTTTCCGGTGATACAATGGGCTTCGGAGTAAGTTTCGGTAACCGCAGCTTCCGTGCTCCGTTTCCAGCGAGTCGCTGAGCACACTTCCTGCTCGCTGGATGATATCTATCCCGGGGCCAATCTAGGGCCCGCATGCCGTGGTCGTAGTGGTGCTGGTGGTGGTGGCGAATGTAATGGCCGTACCGACAGAATTAGCTCAACTGCTTTTCGAGGACGCAGAAAATGGAATTTTCCACCCGGCCCGGATCCGGTGACCCGGTTGCGTCCTTGCCCGGTGGATCTCGCCTGCAGGACGGCTGAAGAGCTCTCCAAATTGACGATTTATGATGTCTTCGGGAAGATTTAATACAGCCACGGTACGGGTATGGTTTCGGCGACCCGGCACCACGGTGCCCGCGAGCGCCACATCTTGACATCGCGAGCGCCACATCTTGTCTACGGTCCTTCTCAGAGGAGGACGTGGTGCGTCGCGTGGAGTACGGCAACCCAATTTGCCATTCTTCGATAGCCCGAACGGCCGCCGTACACAAACTAGCGCCGCAACATGTCAGAAGTTATTGATAAATGGTCTAATGGGGCGTCATTTACGCCGCCCGGTCTGGGCACGGCCCGCTCTCCCTGGTGGTAGGCATTAGGAAATGAAGCGAATCGGGCGTTGTTTTCCTTTTTTTTTGTTCGGGACTATAAGGTAATAACAGAAGAAGAAGAAAAAAAACATCGGCAGAAAAAGCGAAACTTTTGTGGCTGTGCCGAAAGCAACACCTTCCGTGCGGGCGAGAAGGCGTGTCGGAGAGTGTTAAGTTAGTCTAGGTAGCAGATAGGGTGCTTCGGAAAGGAGTGATCATTTTTTTGACATTGTAAACTAGAATATTTTGCCATGGACAGTAGGAATAGCTAATTAATCCTGTAAACGTTATGTTTAGAGTAAAGCGCCAAAATGTAGACAATCGGTTGTAGGCGACCGAGGTCCTAGAAAGGCTTAAATAATGGCATCATCGGAGAGCTTTGGGCTTCGGGAGACGTGTATCAAATCAGTGATCTATAGAGGGAGGGGATTGGTCTCTAACACGTTATTTACTCTACACATTTGAAAAGCGACTTCACTTGACAGAGGCGCTTTTCGATAATTTTGTGAGTCAACTTTTCACGAGAACTTACTTTTTTGACTCTTGACGGAATTTATCGAAATTTAACAAGAGTACATCGTTCTTCTTAAGAGGTTGAAATTGCTTCAAGCAACTTTATACAAACTGTTTGAAATGAGAGTAAAAATGTGGATTTTATTTGAAGGAAATTATATTTTGCAATATTTCAAATTGACATAAACCTTTCGTTCTTTTCACTTTAGTTTCAACTACTTCTAGAGATGCCCATATCTTGATGCCTGTTAGTCGAAATTTGTGGCATTATTGACAATACTCGTTCACACTTTTGGAGACACCTAAGCCTCAGAAAAAAATTGCAGAACAAGCACCAAACCGCCATTACCCGAGCCTGCGCGAGATCCGATTCATGGGCGATTCGCATGATAAATGGCATTAATAATCGTAAAGCATTGTGGGGCGGGAATATATGGAAATTATTTATTGCCTCTCGTCGGGTTGTAAGGAATCGAAAACATCGCCACGAGCGCCCGACATTCGATGCCACCGTAATCGTAATAAGGTGGCGTGAACTTTTCGTTCACGAGCCTGCTCGGAAACGTCGGATTTTTCATTACGTCTTTTGTGAGTCAACTCTCGCAGAGTGGAGCAGCAGCGTTGTTTGTTGTGCGTGTGTAAATTAAATTCCGAGCACCGCGCTACTTCTTCGTTTTGCCATCGCCTGCACAGGACGCCCCCTGGTGAGGAAAGTGTTCTTTAAAGGTTAAACGTCTCCGCACATCAAAGTGTCTCCGTGAACATCTTTCCCCTTCTTTCTCAGAACGCTGGTAGCGCTAACGAAAGCGCGCATTTGGAAATGAGTTTTTCCGGTTCGAATTAAATGCTTTTGCATTAAGTTTAATTCGTTTGCGGAAAACGAGCGGCGAGCAAAGTGGGCAAATGAATTCGTCCGGAAGACGAACTCGGGGCGAAAGTGTTTGCAGCGATTCAGCGCGAGCGCACAGCAAATCGCCATTACCGCCCGAGCGCAAGTGGATTTAGTGCTCGCGAACTCGTAAATGCTGTCGCGAATTGATACGGAAAAAAAATCGCGCTGGCTCGTGAGTGGAACAATTTCAGATTGTTTTTTTTCTCCCCGCCTTTCGCCATCGCCGCTTCCGGTCGGTTTGTAAAGTTCATGGTCCGTAAATCAATTAAGCGGATGCGCCACGGTCCTTTTGCGAATCAATGTGAATAATTTGATTCCCGCGCGGAGGTCAATGGGAAAAGCGCTGAAAGCACGCAAGCGGAATTTTCGAAAATTTAAGTCCGGTTTGATGAACTTCAGCTTGGAGGTGATAAAATTGATTCAATTCAATTCGTAACTGAAACTACAAAATTGAACGAAATTTTCTCTAGAACCTGTTCGATTCATTAGTTCGGCTATGTGCCCGTCGAATACGTTTATGGAGCAAAAGAGTGATATCGTTTTCAAACGAAATTGCATACATACATTTGAGGCACATATTATAAATTTTGCGCCAAAAAGTATGCAATGGACGATACACGTACACTGTATGTGGTTGCTTTTCCCGCTGGATTGATATTTGTATCGATAGGGTATTGATATTTTCGTGAAATTTCAATGTGCAATTACATTTTTTAACAAAAACTACACGTACATCGCAATTCATCGGTTATGCCCAACTGGGGAAATGGCTCCACAGTAGCTGAACTCAAGCGACCCAGTTCCGGGTATTCTATTAGCACCATCTCTCGCTCCTGCCGTTGAGCCTGTAATTCTCTGGGATGTCCAGCTCACGACCGGCCAATTTTCTACCTGTCAGCTGTGGTAATTCCTATAGTAACACAACTGACAGCCAGGCAGGGTGAGGTGATTGGTTGGTTTTGTTGTGACACGCACGAACCAGCCCACAACCAATGAGGCACCCGATAAAGCCAATAAGTGGCTGACCAGTTAACCCGTACGAACAGCAATTTCAGGCTCGATCGTTGTGCCGTGTGGAAAAGATACGATTTTCCATTGTTTTTTTTTTGCCATACACAAAACAATACAGGCTAATCGGAAAGTTGAAACGGAATGGTTTAACTTATACACGGTAAAATGTGGGAAAATACGTTGAGGAATTCAAGCGTTTTAAATTTAAATTGTTTTTATCACTAATTGTGTCTTTAAATAAAATCATCAATCCTAATTTATATTTAAAATTGCTAGTAAAACTATTACATACCGTAGAAAACATAAATAATGCGATGGTGTATCGCAAATTGCATACTTTTTGGCGCAAGCTGGATATAAACGCCTAAAACTATGCAATTGGCAAGCCACACACTTTATTAGTGCGTGTTTTTGTCCGATCATGTAGCAGCTTGCTAGGAAATTTACGAATGTTGAATAGAACAGATCAGTATCTACAATATCAGTAACTACGCATCAGTTTTCCAATCTCCTACACGAACATGGCTACACCGGCACGGTACAGATTGAATAAAAACCAAAACGCGCGTCAACAGGTACTTCACACAGTCGCCATACGCAACACCTGCTTCGTGAAGCAGCTTTTCTGCCGGCTGCAGAGCTTCACCCGAGCGTCCTAATGGCGTAACGATGCAATTGCGATCGTTACGCACGGCTCGGCTCACTATTTTACACGCACCCTCATCATCACACCGCAACGGCTGACCGGGACCGGACCGAGTGCGTTGCATTGTGCTTATAGAGATTGATTACCGCCCGGGCACCGGGAAAACGCAATCATGTCGAAATGGAGAGTAAACCGACTCCCCGCCCGTGTGTCTTCCCGTGCGGGCTAGAGCCAGCGCCCATAAAATGGGGATTTGATGGATAATAAATAAATAAAACACCCTTATCCGATGGGCCGGCGGCATGGAAGGATCACCGGGAACGGTTCGGTTCGGGGTTGGGGAATGAAAGCGTCGAGACGGAGGTGTTGGACAGGATTGATTACAAGGTTATGGACACACGCACACACGCCCCACCAACATCCAAGGACTTTTTGTTCGAGCGGGGCTGGTGCCGTGATCGTCTCGCCCATCTCGGTACCGGGTCGATAAATATAATCCCAACGGTACACTCGGTAACAGGTGTCCCATTTGTGCAAAACTGTCCCGAGGGGCAGATGGCAAGAGAGAGAGAGGATCGTTGATGCGCTCCAATAGGCTCCAGAAGGGTTGGGTGCCCCGGTTCTCATCCCGTGCGCCGCATTCATCTTCATCATCATTAATCGGGGGCGAGAAGTAGAGAACCGGGACACGGTGTTACAAGTTACGCGACCGGCCGTAACGAAAGCTGTCCCGCCGATAACGGACTTCATCAAACGAAACTGTCACCTGAAGGATAATAAATTACACATCGGGATGGTCCGGGTGTGATAGAGCCGGCACGGGTTCGATGGGCTTTCTTCGTAGGGGCGCGTTGTTTAGCATGTTTTGTTGTTTTTTCCAGCTTGAGGGTGATTGCTGGACGAGCCTTTAGTACGTTTTGGGAGCAATTGCAGGCAATCTGTATGTAGGGCTGCGTTCGTGCCGATAAGGACCACAGCGCTCTGTTTGCTGTGCGCTGATAGAGGAAAATTAGTAGAGAGAAAGGGATTAAAAGTTCGCTTAACTTTCATTATGCTCAACTTTGGCGCTGACAGTGGACGAGCAAACAGTGGTGATTGATTTTTGGAGCCAGAATTGGAAGACTCTATAACAATATTGGGGTTTATAAAGAAATTTCGTCACGAATTAAACTCAAAAATGTTAGAGCATTGAAGAAATGATAAAAAATCACACACCAAAGCTCAAAATCGGTTTGAAATCCATTCACCACGCAGTACATAAATGTTCCAAAAGATGGCGCCACGAGTTTGTGTCACTAGAATTTGACAGCTGCAAAGCGCGGGAAAGGTAAAGT
>KZ072671.1:33881-44092 GCA_002091845.1 Anopheles cracens | reverse complement strand
CGTTATGCGTTCTCCTTAGCAGAATAAAAATCATTTTAAATTGCTATAGGCCTTTTTCATTTCAACTGAAGCTAAAATTTGGTTCTGTTTGAACCGCACAAGCATTCCAATAACGCGTAAGACGTAGGAATGCGCAGCTTCCACTCAATCTTTGAGAGACGATAATTGCGATGCAATTCAAAATGAAACCAATTGTTCTCATTCGAGCGTCATAATGAAATGATAAACTAAACGTTAGACTCGTAATCATGATTCTACTGAGCTTCTTATTACATTTTAATTTATTCGGAGTGATATACGTGGTCAGACTTGCTCAGCGTATCACGAATTGTTTGGTGATTTTTCAAGAAAGTTCCTCACAACGTTGAGCTTGGTATTTTCTGCTAGCAAATCCCTTTCTGGCTAGTCGAAATCTTCCATCCTAATGTCACGATTGTACTTAAGCTATTATGCAAAACTGCTTCAATTTTCTAATCCATTGCGCTCCATTTCTTTGCAAGCACAGCAGAGAACCCATTGAAAGCATTTCTATTTGATAAGCAGAAAGAATATCCCCACCAAAAAATACATTGTCGTCCCAAAGTCCCAAGTTCGTCGGGTTAAGCTTCGCCGTGCTGGATCAAGTGCATGGCATCGCCCGCGATGCCAAAAGCGGTGCTGGTGTTGGTGGTGGTGCAAAAGATAAGACCAAACTTCAAGCTTATCGAACGCGCAAAGAAAATCCTACCTTAAAAACGCGACGATTTAGCCGTCCTGTCGGACGTTGGCTTTCAGTTAAAGCCAAGGCGCTCCTCGAACGCTGTCTTCTAGCTGCCAGGTTTTTTTCGCAGTAAATTACTATGTCAAACTTCGGCCGCGATGGCGTGCTTGCGGAGGGATGGTTCCAGCGATCCGAACCTTTCTTTTTCGTTTTTTTTGGCGAAGCGCGGCTGCAAGCTTCTTGGTAAAGGGTTTTTTGGCAACATTCCTTGCGTGTGGCACTGTTTGGTGCAAGGGGATGCCAGCGATGGTTCGCTTTGTTGGTCTCGGTTTCAAGATCCGACGCTCCACGCTCATGTCACTCACCACGCGACGTTCCATCAAACGCTTATCCGTACACTGAGTTGTTTTTTGCTTGCTTTTCTTCGCACAACATCGTCTTTTTGTGCGAAGACACTGTGCAGCAATGTTTAGAACAACCGTTTCGGATGAATTGATTAAGTACCGAACAGCGAGTTAAAAACTGGGTTCATTACTTTTAGGCAAGCAAACGTGAACACCATTAAAAGGCTCAGCGTTTTTCCGATGGAAACTTCGTCATGCTTTTGATTAGAACACGCGCAATGGATGAATAAATTTGATTTGAAATACACTTTCTTCTTCCATTTGAAGTTGTGTGATACTTAATTTAGAATTAAGTACGCTTCGGTATTGGATAAGAATATTAAGAAGCATCCTTTGCCAAATTTGACAATAACTTACGTAAGTTGAATTATTCTCTTAGCGCTACAGCGCCATCTGTTGTCAAAAGCGACTGTCAATACGAATTTGATGATAAAACCATCAAAACGGACCTCCTTGACTTCATTGAACATGTTTTATTGATGACACACAATTCAACGACTTACATTCTACGTGGACGACGAAAAATACTTTACCGATATTTTTATTATGTTCTATATAATGCATGTATTATTCTTTGATTCTATGTTCGTGTTGCATGTCGCTTCTCTTTATCTCGTAGCCGTTCTCGTCCAAAACCCTTCCTACAACGCTATCCCGAATGGCACACTGGAAATGAATACATTTGCAATAGAAAGCAGTTTGTTGACTTGCAAGTAGTGCGAAACTGGATCATGCTGCGCTTTGACTTAAGTGCTTCGAACACCTGCGCTAGTGCCGTTTGACACTTGCAACACTCACCTACACATTCCTACACTAATTTGGCGTTTGCTTTGTAAGAGTCGTGGAATTATTGGAGATGCTAACGCCTGAAAGTATGCAATTTGAATCACTCACTATCCCAGCATGCTAGGCATTGTGAGCTCATCAAAAGCGTTTCGTCGCGTTGTTTGCGTGCTTTCGGGTGTGTGAAGATAATTAGCGCCTAAAAGTATGCAATCTTCTGTGCAAAACGCCGTGCTGATGGCATGTTTGAACGCTTTACTTGACAATTAGAAAAACATTTCCTAATGGTAGCTACTCATGCACATAAAACTTCCCTTTCAATCCCCAACTAACCTGCCGACTTCCTAGAACAATTGATTTAATGAACTCCGTGTGTCGGAACCCGAGCTCTAATCGGGCGTGAAATCCTCTCGACTAAAGAATCTCCTCCTTAATCCGCTTACTAGGCTCTGACACTAAAACCCAAGGCCAACGGTTGAAGAGCGGAAGCTTCTTCCCGGAATTATACATTTCATTACTCTTTGTGAAACGAGTTCTTTAGTCACGTACAAGCGGTGGTATCGCTTCCATGAAAATGCCAAGCACGTCACACACATACGGACCAATAAAACCGGTACGGACATAAAATTGTTCTCATGAAACCTTCGCGTACAGGAACGTTCCCCGACCGCAACAGGACAAAGGGAATGTTAATTTTTAATGAATCACGTGAGATGAAAATCTAACGTGAGTCGAGCGTGTGGGAATTTACGACCAGCACCGTCCCGAGTCCGAGTGTCGAGATAAGACGACATTTCACTGCATCGCTTCCGGGAAGAGGCGCTGTCGTCTGCAGCGTTCCCGAAATTTTTCGCGCAGTACATGATAAGGAGGGTTTTTTTGTTTCGGAGACCCCCGGCAGAAACGAGTTCCAGCTGGTGCTTGATGACGCTCTGGAATGGAGGTTCTTTTCATGTGTTGTGAGTGAGTCGCTTCTTTCACGACCCTCTGCTGCGTTTGTCAGCTGCTAGTTCGGGTGTAGTTCTGGTGGTGGTGGAACACCGTTTACGATTATGATCTTAACCACGCCAAGTTACGAGCGTTATGATGCGATGGCGAAAATGATAAAAGTCTTTCGTTTCGTATACGTTGTTTCACACGTTAGGTGACAACGCACGCTGCGGAGTATGCATCACTGCTGTTCCATTTTCTTTCAAACAGATGGTATAACCTAGCAGAAATGAATGTTTCATGTCATTTTCAACACACCAACTCTGAAATTTCAACCCTTAAAACTTCCCTTTCAATCCCCAACTAACCTGCCGACTTCCTAGAACAATTGATTTAATGAACTCCGTGTGTCGGAACCCGATCTCTCTCTCTCTCTCTTTCTCTCGCTGCTTCAGACAGCACCACAGGTAAATCACCTCATCCGTGATCCGTGAAACCATTTCTCCTTCTTTGCAGCACAACGGCCGAGGGTGCTTTTATTTTTATCCCTTAGTCAGCTTCATAGCGCTCAGGGTAACAAACCGGGATTTTTACTTTTCTCGTTTTTTGTCTATGTGTGTGTGTGAGAGAGAGACGGGTTTAATATTTTTCGGTCGATTGCACTCTTCTCAGCTGGTATCCTTTTGGCGAATCTTATCACGTTTCAATTCGTGCCCATTAAAAAGCAAATCGCATGTGAGCCTCACCGGGGTGCCTTTTTCTTTCCACAACCAAACAAACGTCCAATCCCGGGCGGTTGCTTTCTCTTTCAACGGCAATTTTGAACCTTTTCCTTTAGCGCTTGAATGTTTCTTCAGTTCTTGTTGGCCGTTTTGGGAGTTGCTTCGATTATAGGAGGGAAAAACGTTCTTAAATTAATTTAAACCTCATCACGAGAATCTAATCTAGTTTGAGGAAAAATAAAGCCCTAAGGTGGAAAGCAACGATTGCTTTGATACTTTTCGATTGAAATGTTGCTATAGGAATCTTAAAAAAAAAATCAACAGAAAATGGGCTAAGAAGCTGTATAGAAGTCTCACTATACCGTTAAAATGGTCTTCAATAATGTATTTCTTATGTTAAACAGCACACTCTTTTGAACAAAACTCAGCTCCAGCTACCCTGACCGGGTAAATTTCATCAATTATCCATGCGTTCCACAACCGACTAGCGAGCAAGAGAATAGCCTTACCCTTACGCTCCATCAGTCGTAAATTATCCTAACAAAGCTTAACTGACCGTTAACCACCATCGCTCATCCCCTGCTCGGGCCCCTTATCCACTTTCTCTCATCTTCCTCGATAGAGCGTTTTCTAATGGACCTAGTATTTCTCCATTGATTCGGAGTTTTTTGTTTTGTTTTTGTCTCAACATCGTAGCGATTGCCATTAGGTCTTCGTGCGCTCCGCTCTCTCTCTCTCTCTTGGAACGGGATACAAAGGATTGCCAGTTGATTTATCAGTTTTCCACTTTAGTTGTTTCGGACGGAACTGCACTGCTTTCCGGCGAGAAAGTGTCGTCTTTCAAACCCTTCCACACAGTGGACAATCAGAAGGAAATGGGACTTTGATCAAGATGTTTGACGTATTTGAGTAACTTACTTGCTTACGAGTCTGCAAGGTGTCTTCTAGGTGTGTTTCTAGAACTAAATTGGTCTTATATGACGACGACCCGCTAGGGAAAACAATATTTCAATCTATTTTCGCGTGCATTAACCTCTAATAGGGCTCTTGTTCCGTTCAATTCTATTTTCAAACAAATCCCCTTAGGCCCCATAAAGTGACTCCTTTTGCCAGGGCTGATCCGATGAACGCACGGTTTCTGCCCGTGCTGAAGCATGACAAAACACCACATCACTGATCTGAGCCACTTGTCAACGAGATCTACTTGTCCCGGAGATAGGGAAATAAACAGCAACAACAAGACAACATCACGCCCGGGGAAGGATGACAATCACATCCCAGCTTACCGAAGGATTGACTTTGGGTTTCGGGTCCGGGCGCTCCTTTTGGCGAATCTTATCACGTTTCAATTCGTGCCCATTAAAAAGCAAATCGCATGTGAGCCTCACCGGGGTGCCTTTTTCTTTCCACAACCAAACAAACGTCCAATCCCGGGCGGTTGCTTTCTCTTTCAACGGCAATTTTGAACCTTTTCCTTTAGCGCTTGAATGTTTCTTCAGTTCTTGTTGGCCGTTTTGGGAGTTGCTTCGATTATAGGAGGGAAAAACGTTCTTAAATTAATTTAAACCTCATCACGAGAATCTAATCTAGTTTGAGGAAAAATAAAGCCCTAAGGTGGAAAGCAACGATTGCTTTGATACTTTTCGATTGAAATGTTGCTATAGGTGGAAATCTGTACATCCCTTTAAACCAATCTACTCAGCCTCGAAAGTTGCCTCACTTTGAACGTCACCGAACCCAAAAAGAAAGCCAATAACGGTGGTCTCCGGCGGGCTGGAGCCGTAGTCATTATCATCTTCTGAAAGGGATACTCTTTCCGAACCTCGGCCGAAACCCCCGTGAAAAAAGGAAGCACCTTCGCCGATTGTCTTTGGCCCTGACCTGTCGGAGCCAGCGGCAGACAGTAATCCGACCTAAGTCGCACCGGGTTTATCGGTCGTGGGTAGGATTTACACTTCACTTCAGCTTTAGCCGCATACACCCCGTACGCATCACCGCAAATGTCAAAGCTCTTTTCCGTCAGGTGTCTCCCGAACGTCGCCCTGGTTCCGTGTTTCGTGCGTAGGCTGAGCAAATTCCATGCCATCTTGCACCCCAACAATCCCAGTGGAGTCCCGTGTGCGTCAATGCGGCGATGATGGAAGCCTGGGTTTTGCAGGCTCTTCCTAGACTTTACTCCTGTGTACGCGTGTGTATGTGTGGATAATAACAGCTTTGAGACATTGGCAGCCCTGCCCGGCCAACCCTTCCTGGGATGCTGGGATGCTCCCGGAGAAGAACAAAAATCCTTCACCCGGGGAGACTTCCAAGAACGAAAGTCACTGCTGTTTGTCAAATTCGTAACCTGAGCATTTTTGTTTGTGTAAGGAATTTGGAGTGGAACGGGATACAAAGGATTGCCAGTTGATTTATCAGTTTTCCACTTTAGTTGTTTCGGACGGAACTGCACTGCTTTCCGGTGAGATGAAAATCTAACGTGAGTCGAGCGTGTGGGAATTTACGACCAGCACCGTCCCGAGTCCGAGTGTCGAGATAAGACGACATTTCACTGCATCGCTTCCGGGAAGAGGCGCTGTCGTCTGCAGCGTTCCCGAAATTTTTCGCGCAGTACATGATAAGGAGGGTTTTTTTGTTTCGGAGACCCCCGGCAGAAACGAGTTCCAGCTGGTGCTTGATGACGCTCTGGAATGGAGGTTCTTTTCATGTGTTGTGAGTGAGTCGCTTCTTTCACGACCCTCTGCTGCGTTTGTCAGCTGCTAGTTCGGGTGTAGTTCTGGTGGTGGTGGAACACCGTTTACGATTATGATCTTAACCACGCCAAGTTACGAGCGTTATGATGCGATGGCGAAAATGATAAAAGTCTTTCGTTTCGTATACGTTGTTTCACACGTTAGGTGACAACGCACGCTGCGGAGTATGCATCACTGCTGTTCCATTTTCTTTCAAACAGATGGTATAACCTAGCAGAAATGAATGTTTCATGTCATTTTCAACACACCAACTCTGAAATTTCAACCCTTAAAACTTCCCTTTCAATCCCCAACTAACCTGCCGACTTCCTAGAACAATTGATTTAATGAACTCCGTGTGTCGGAACCCGAGCTCTAATCGGGCGTGAAATCCTCTCGACTAAAGAATCTCCTCCTTAATCCGCTTACTAGGCTCTGACACTAAAACCTAAGGGCAACGGTTGAAGAGCGGAAGCTTCTTCCCGGAATTATACATTTCATTACTCTTTGTGAAACGAGTTCTTTAGTCACGTACACTATGAGTGCATTCTACCACTATTTCCACTCCAATCCGTTCCCGAGTGCTTCTCTTTGAAATCTTCCTGCATGCACGAGAACACTGGTAAAAAATTGTTTGAAAAAAAAACGGTAACAGCTGCCTGTGAGAAATTTGATTGAACCAGGCTTATCGAGTGTCCCGGTCTGGAGCAGCTTGTTTCTGTAAATGGAACAATTCTGGTTCGGTTCAATCAAGCTCGATTGTATTCGTAGTTGCTGCTAATCAATCCGATTAAGGTTCGGGGCCATGAAGATTGCGATAGTGACGGTGATCAACCGAGAAGGAATGTAGACCTTTGTCTATCATCGCAGAGGCCGGCTCGCTTTGTGATACTTAATCCTTTACAGTAAGGGATTTCAAGCAAACATCTCCCACCCGATGGTCCGGGCAAAGTTTTCCCTTATTTTGGCATGCGTGTGTGTGCGTGTATAAGCAAAAGTGTCATTAAGAAGCTCTTGGAAATCTGTACATCCCTTTAAACCAATCTACTCAGCCTCGAAAGTTGCCTCACTTTGAACGTCACCGAACCCAAAAAGAAAGCCAATAACGGTGGTCTCCGGCGGGCTGGAGCCGTAGTCATTATCATCTTCTGAAAGGGATACTCTTTCCGAACCTCGGCCGAAACCCCCGTGAAAAAAGGAAGCACCTTCGCCGATTGTCTTTGGCCCTGACCTGTCGGAGCCAGCGGCAGACAGTAATCCGACCTAAGTCGCACCGGGTTTATCGGTCGTGGGTAGGATTTACACTTCACTTCAGCTTTAGCCGCATACACCCCGTACGCATCACCGCAAATGTCAAAGCTCTTTTCCAGCAGGTGTCTCCCGAACGTCGCCCTGGTTCCGTGTTCCGTGCGTAGGCTGAGGAAATTCCATGCCATCTTGCACCCCAACAATCCCAGTGGAGTCCCGTGTGCGTCAATGCGGCGATGATGGAAGCCTGGGTTTTGCAGGCTCTTCCTAGACTTTACTCCTGTGTACGCGTGTGTATGTGTGGATAATTAAAACTTCCCTTTCAATCCCCAACTAACCTGCCGACTTCCTAGAACAATTGATTTAATGAACTCCGTGTGTCGGAACCCGAACTCTAATCGGGCGTGAAATCCTCTCGACTAAAGAATCTCCTCCTTAATCCGCTTACTAGGCTCTGACACTAAAACCTAAGGGCAACGGTTGAAGAGCGGAAGCTTCTTCCCGGAATTATACATTTCATTACTCTTTGTGAAACGAGTTCTTTAGTCACGTACACTATGAGTGCATTCTACCACTATTTCCACTCCAATCCGTTCCCGAGTGCTTCTCTTTGAAATCTTGGAGTTGCTTCGATTATAGGAGGGAAAAACGTTCTTAAATTAATTTAAACCTCATCACGAGAATCTAATCTAGTTTGAGGAAAAATAAAGCCCTAAGGTGGAAAGCAACGATTGCTTTGATACTTTTCGATTGAAATGTTGCTATAGGAATCTTTAAAAAAAATCAACAGAAAATGGGCTAAGAAGCTGTATAGAAGTCTCACTATACCGTTAAAATGGTCTTCAATAATGTATTTCTTATGTTAAACAGCACACTCTTTTGAACAAAACTCAGCTCCAGCTACCCTGACCGGGTAAATTTCATCAATTATCCATGCGTTCCACAACCGACTAGCGAGCAAGAGAATAGCCTTACCCTTACGCTCCATCAGTCGTAAATTATCCTAACAAAGCTTAACTGACCGTTAACCACCATCGCTCATCCCCTGCTCGGGCCCCTTATCCACTTTCTCTCATCTTCCTCGATAGAGCGTTTTCTAATGGACCTAGTATTTCTCCATTGATTCGGAGTTTTTTGTTTTGTTTTTGTCTCAACATCGTAGCGATTGCCATTAGGTCTTCGTGCGCTCCGCTCTCTCTCTCTCTCTCTTTCTCTCGCTGCTTCAGACAGCACCACAGGTAAATCACCTCATCCGTGATCCGTGAAACCATTTCTCCTTCTTTGCAGCACAACGGCCGAGGGTGCTTTTATTTTTATCCCTTAGTCAGCTTCATAGCGCTCAGGGTAACAAACCGGGATTTTTACTTTTCTCGTTTTTTGTCTATGTGTGTGTGTGAGAGAGAGACGGGTTTAATATTTTTCGGTCGATTGCACTCTTCTCAGCTGGTCCCATATTGGGAGGCATAGTCAAGAAAAGTATTGCAATCGAGCAAACATGTTCTACTTCATGGAGACGCCTGGTGCTTCACGTAATTATGGAGACGCCTGCCGACGAACGGGTTTTTAATGCACTGTTAATGATTTAGACATTCAAATCTATCTCTCAATCTATGCTCTTTTTCAGCCTTCTGATTTATATCATCATATAAAAGGAGTTTTTTTATATACTTCTTTGTCTCTATTATTGTAGATTATGATACTTTTACGTGATGATTTCTGCTTGTCATTTTCATTTATTCGTTATAATTTTGTTTGGTAAAGGTTGTGTGCAATATTATTAATCAAAAATAGGTTTTAATGCTGTACTTTTTATTATTCAATCATATATTTATTATTAAAGTGAAACACTGCAACCGTTCTTAAACTTGCTGTCGAAAGAATCTCTCGAAAAATATCTAAAACATCCTAAAAACTTTTTAATTCTTCATTTAAGAACATGTGCAAGTTTTTTTTAACAAATAAAGCTGATAAATTGTGTAATAAACCCTTCACATAAAAGACTCTTTTAGGCAATCAGGAGGCTCGAGAGTTTGAAACCTTTAGTCACCTTTAGATCTAGCAATGAAATACGCCAATGATTAATTGCATTTTATTCGAGCAATGCGGACTTCTACTTTTCAAACAAGAAACTGAATTGCTTTCAAAAATACAACGGAAATTATTTGATTCTAGCACACACCCTGGCGGAGGATATCGAAGCTACCAAGCAAACAATCCCATCTTGCCAAGCCGAAGGCAAAGTTTCCCCTTCATTAGCACCGGAAAGCGGTTGAAAGATCGCCTTTCGCCACCGACGATTTCATCTCCAGCCCTTCAGTTAATTTGCTCCACGTCCACCCGCTCCATCCTCCCCACTCCCGATATCCTGAAGGGGTCGACCTTCAAAAAACATTGTGCCATCACCACCACCACCACCATCCAAAATCGTGTGTTAGCACGTGTCGGCATTCTTTTCCGCCGTAACTTCCTCTAAATCAATATTCTCCACCTCCCGCGGCGAAATATTGGTCGCCCAACCGAGAGAGATGTCGCTTTATCAATTCATCGGAAAACTTCACGGCGCGCACGGAATTCACACATCATTTGGAGGGCTGAAAGGAAATCTCCACCGGCGTAAATTTCCCACCCGTTCTAATTTGCCGCGTGGAAATGAGAATTCCCGCCTGATTGTAGAAAAAAAAAACGAAACGGAATC